>JAJDFE020000199.1:0-52179 GCA_021527465.2 Geoglossum glabrum
CTAGATAGAACGGTCTAAGCAGGATCGAACTTGGCAGCGGAAACATACAGATGTTTTATCATCCATCAGCTGTGGGGAATTTAAAGCTCTGGTGGTAGGCTTCTTCATTGCGGGTTGTCTAGAGTAATTGAGCCATCATGAGGTATCGGGTCGCTGATGATTATTTTCTATTCTCTCCAACTCCAACCGAGATCGAGAGTGAGAAATTCGAGCTTTCGCGCAGTGCTGCAAATTCAATTCGCTCCAGCTTCTTGGCCGTGACCTCTCTACCCAAGTCTCGTACAATATACCTTTCACTAGTTCCGCCACCTTTTTCTTGGCAAACTTACTTAGTACTGTGGATGTACTTGTACGAGTACATACTTACGTTAAAACTTTGTGCTAGCGCGAGCGGAGCGGGCCGTCACCCGATCCGTAGTTGCATCCCGGTCTGCAGAGCGGCTGCTAAATTGCCGCGTACTACTACGAAGTGCGGACGTACGACGTACTCTCGCAAACCTCCTCTTTGGTAACCTCGGATGCTCAACTCTCCCAGCCGTTATGGGGCATCGAATTCCCTACAAGAAGCCCGACTGCCTATCAACAGCGTCAGGCATTGTCCTGCAGAAGATGAGGAGGGAGCTCTGCGCTTCTGGCACTGTCCTTGTCCCAACACAGTCGAAGTCCTGCAGCAGGTCGTCAGACCCCAACAAGCATATAGCCTATCTCAATATCCCTGGTTCTATCCGCTGTTCTAACAGGATAAACGGAATAAACGGAGTCCGTGAGAAAGCATCCAGACTTGACTCGGTCCCCGAAATAAGCAGATCGGTGCTAGCTCTTTGAGATAGACCGACCGGAACCTGCCCACACCGAATAAGCCGTCTCGATGACAGGTTGCCTCTGCTCGTGTACAAGTACAGGCACAAGAGGCTGCTAGTTGAAAGCTACGAGAATCTGGACCTTCTTCTCTACCACATTTTCCGAGTCAGGTAAATTGGTGGCGTGTTTAGCGTTAGCAACCCCCATGCCTGTATGTACACGAGTAGCAACGGCCGTAGCATATTTTCACATATATAGAGTCCGATAGGGCCCATATAGGCCCATCGGTCAAAGCCATCTTTGTACGTACATACTTCTAGCTTTGCAACTTGCAGTCGCCAATAGAATTTAACCATCGCCACACAGCCAAACACTTCTACCACTTCCTCTTACCTCTGGCCCAGCTGCTAGCAACCGTCACCTCTTACCTTTCATCCATATCTGCACGTTGTCTCCCTAATCAGTCAACTTTTGTGATTAAAATTCCACAATGGGGGCCGCTATGTCAGTAATTCGTGATCAGATTGGGAAGATGGATGATGCAAAAGGTAAAGAAAATGAAGTTAAAGAAGCACTGGAAAATATGCGTCAGACGGCTCAAGACCTGCTCGATGCATTCAATGAGCGTATCAGGTAGGACAAGCCATTGATTCCTCGGTAGAACGGTAGTGACTCCATGGACCCTAGGAATCGCGATCATGACACGCATCTGATCCCCATATCAAAGATTTTGAACCACTTCGAGTACATCCAATGTACAACCTCAAACACAGACAACATCGGTCCAGCCATCAAAGAGGCGGTCAAGGATTTCTCCAATGGCCCAGTTGCGGACGGCATTGCCAACCTTGCTGCAAGTGTCATTGGAAAACTCCTCGGAGAGACGGCTGGCTCGCGCCAGCTCCAGCAGCGATAGTGAGAGCGCATCCAGTGACTCCGAAGCCCGTATCGCAGCTAACTCACAACACAGCGCTATCTCTATCGATCCTCTTGGCGGCATTTCGCGGCTCGACACACTCTTCTTCGTCTACAACTTCAGCAGCGAAGGTCTCCAGAAGACGGCGAAGTCTGTGGTGGCATGCTGCGTCGTCAAGTCCTCCGCCGACATTAAAGAAGTTGACGATAACACCTTGCGTGTTCTGGTTAACCAGTGCTTCGAGACGTCTGATCTAAGCCTCAGAAAAGCCATCTATCTCGAGCTTCGTGAAGCCTTGTTCAACAGCAAGGACCCGCAATACATTGCTGCCCTACGCCAGGCACAGCAAGAGAATCAGGAAGGAATGGGCGGTAGCAAAGCAGATCGCTGCGTAGTCATTAGTGACGTATTTGGATGTGCATATACATTTTAGAAAGGTCGTCGGGGTCCCTTTCGGAATATCATACTTCCATCTCGCTGAGGAGAGACATTTAGTACATACCTACTTTACTTCGGGTTACATCTTTTGTAAGCTGATGGGTTTTCTAGTCTTTGTTTGCTTCGCTGAGACGCAAGGTATTATAGAGGTAATTTCTTATGCGTGCGGGGGGCAATTAGTTAGCATTTGTTAGTCATTTGCGTCACCCATTATTGATTATCTCTCTACTCACCAGCGAACCTAGTGTAGTCCAAAGTACGAGGTCCCAAAGCCAACTTCGCAGCGAAACAGAGAGGCTTGATTATGCAACGAAAGTTATGAACGCCTTAAAGCAGCAGCAGAGTGCATTCCCTTTTCGCGCAGCGCCAATGACGAGCCGCAGACTGCCAACCGGAAAATCCATAGATACTCCACTGGTGCCAGCCTTGGCCAACTGCGGCGTTCTGTGCCGAACGTATTCAGTCCCCGGGACCGAAGATCTGCCATGCAGTCTTCTATCTCCCAGTCTCCAGTCTCGCAGCATAAGATACCTCTCCTTGATGAGGCAAGGAAGACGGCAGCTCATTTTAGCTACACAGATGATGATGTGCGAAAATGCGCTGCAGAGTTCATACGGGAGATGAGTATGCTCGGACCACCTTGGTCCAGAACTCGAACGGCTTTTGACATCTCGTCATAGACAAAGGGTTACGTGAAAGGACACCTGCTATGTGCCAGATTCCTACGTATATTACGCGTGCAGCGTCTGGTACTGAGAAGGCTAGTATATCAGAAGAGGCAGGTGACTGCGCTACTAATTATTTCAGGGCATTTCTCTAGCGGTAGACCTTGGTGGCACTAACCTCCGTATCTGCTCCGTGGACCTACATGGAGACACTACTCTTAGTGTCCTACAGTCAGGAATAGCCATCCCACCCGAGCTCATGATAACCAAGCAAGCTACGGAACTCTTTTCTTTCATTGCAAAGCAGATCGAAACCTTTCTCAAAACCTACCACAGCTGCTGCTTCAGCATACCCGAAGACCACGAGGAACTGCATGTCTTTAACCTTGGGTTTGCCTTCTCCTTCCCTGCTTACCAAAGTAGAATCAATTCAGGGATACTGTTACGCTGGACTAAGCGGTTTGATATCCCAGACGCTGTGGGACAGGATGTCTGCAAGCTCCTTCAGGATGAAATTGACCTTCTTCACCTCCCGGTCAAGGTTACAGCTCTTGTGAATGACGCAGCGGGGACCATTATGTCTCGTGCCTACAGCTTACCCGTTTCCAATGTGCGCACTTCAATAGGCGCTATCTTTGGCACTGGAACGAATTGTGTATACCTCGAGAAGCTTTCAAAGATCACCAAGCCGCTCGAAGGACAATACGACAAGTCTACGGGCGAAATGTTTATCAGCATCGAGTGGGGTTCTTTCGACAACCATCTCGCAGTCCTCCCAAAGACGTCTTACGACGCCGAACTCGATGAGGTTAGCGTGAACCCTGGAAACCAAATGTTCGAGAAACGGGTCTCGGGACTATTTCTCGGTGAGCTTCTCAGAATCGCTCTCTTGGCAATGCACAAAGACATCGAAATCGGACTCTTTCATAATTCTAGCAGTGCTGCAGCAGTCGATGATAAATCACCCTTACATAGGCGATGGGCGGTGGACTCATCAATCCTTTCCATTGCAGAAGCAGATAATTCGGATGGCTTGGCGACTTTAAGGCAAAAAATTGAAGAGTCCCTCGGCATCCCGGCCACAAGAATATGTGTCGAAGACGCTCAAGCGGTCAAGGTGATCGCCCATGCAGTAGGAAAGCGCGCTGCAAGATTGGCCGGCATGGCCATTGGAGCCGTTGTTCTCCAGAGCCAACGTCTAGCCGGTCCTGTAGGCCCACCGGCTGAAGGCACAGGGGCCCAAAGTTCAATAAAGGATCTAAGCGGAGGTGAACTTGGTACAGACGCTAGTCACGAATCCATCAACACTAATGTAGTCACAGCAACAAAACTAGTTAGCACCACTACTCTACAAGACAGCCCCTCAAGCCCTCTTCTATACGAGCGCGGCATCGTCGATATCGGCGTTGACGGTAGCGTGATTGAGCTTTACCCTGGGTTTGAGACGTACATGCGTGAGGCGCTGGGGGCTATAGAGGGAATCGGGAAGGCGGGTGAGGAGAGGATTAGGATTGGAATTGCAAAGGATGGAAGTAGTGTTGGTGCGGCGATTATCGCGCATCTTGCAGCGGAGGGTACTTGAATTAGTATATCAGGTCGAAGGCTCAAAAAATTAGGATTCCCCGCGACCTTTGCGGAGGATTACGGAGTCCGGAGCATGGACAAACAAGAAGGATAGACTACACTCATGGAAAGGGTATATAGAGCTACTGTATGGAGTACTCAACTCTGTACTTCGTAGCAAATGCCTGCAGCCACTCAGCCGCAAATGCCATTACGGCGGCGTGGACAAACCAGATTGGAAGTGGTTCCGTATTCACTTCCGAAGTTCCAGCCATTGCAAGCTGCAGCAAATCATCACGTACCGTAGATGCTATACGTCGTGGCATCTAGACGCCTGCGGGCGAGCAGTAATAGCGCCCACGCCGTACAATAGTACGGGGTCGCAAAGAAGAAGATATCGGGAGTCCTTCTCTTCCGTCGTGAGACGGCTCAAAAACGGACTCACTCTGAGCTCCTGCCCAATCAGGAAGCGTTATCCTCCACCCTCTCAACGATATCCACATCAAACAGCAAAACCGACCAAGCAGATCGCGGGCGCTCGCACCGTTTACAGTACATGTAAGCTTCGCTGAATGATCTATATCACGTCCACGCCCCACACAAATATTCTCGATGCATAATCATGAGCTACCGGGACCGCCAACCGTTTTTATCCTTCGATCCTCCACTATTCCGGGCGACTTCTTACGTCGATGATATTACGCTGAAGCCCTCGTTGACTACTGCGCTGGCCTATGTTGCTCTTTCGGCAGCTCTAGCATATTACGCTTTGTCCTATATGCGGATTCTGCCTCCAGCTCTGGGTGTAATGTGGTATTTTTTGGTGCACATCATGCCTTCAAAAGTAATCTTCCTTCTCGATTCGTTCTTCTCCGGCCCACAAGATATTCAGCCTGGCGATGCAACCAAGTCAGCAAAACACACGGCCAAGGACCAGGCACTACGGAGGCTGTTGGGCCTCGATGGGGCCGGTATCCTTGCAAAGCTGAATCTGGCTAGAGGTGGAGCTGGATTCAATGTGGCGGCGAACAGCAGCCACGAAGGCGCACCGCCTGGACTAGGGAACTGGGATAACTCCTGTTACCAGAATAGCGTCATACAGGTTCGTATAAGTTCCTATCCTCGCTCAAGACAATAACAGAGACGTTCTAATAAGCTAATCGAATTGATCATAGGCTCTGGCTTCTCTACGACCGCTCTCCGATTACCTGACCGCGACGCTATCCGATCCCAATATCAATTGGAAATCACTCAGATCTAAGCGCATGACGACGGATGCCCTCCTGGATACTATAATGAGATTGAATGATCCATTGAACGAAGGCTGCCGGCTTTGGACACCGGCAGAGCTCAAGTCCATGCGTGGTTGGCAGCAACAGGATGCACAAGAATATCTCTCAAAAGTTTTGGATGAAATTGATGGGGAACTTTTACGTGCTGTGAAGGCTAGTCAATTGGGCCAGAGGGTTGCGTCCCGTGAAACCTTGTACCTGAAGCTGGGAAACCCACTGCCCTCGCAGAATCAAAACGAAGAGGAGAGAGATACGTCAGGCGAATCCGAGATTTCTGGGGTTACCTTACGTTCGGTATATATGGCGCGAGACTCAACTATCACTCCATTGTCGTTAATACCACATCGTAACCCAGTTGAAGGCCTCGTTGCCCAGCGAGTTGGGTGCCTTCGGTGCGGTTTCTCAGAAGGCCTCTCCCTGATTCCGTTTAACTGCATCACGGTGCCTCTTGGCAGTGATTGGCTCTATGATTTGCGAGATTGCCTCGACGAGTATACCTCTTTAGAGATGATTGAAGGAGTCGAGTGCGCAAACTGCACCCTCCTTAAGAGCAAGACACAACTAGAACAACTCCTCAACCAACTCCCAACTCCTGAAGCATCCTCCGACAGCAGCGAGACATGCACTGAAGATCGGCCGTCAAGAGATGGACTCACTAATCCGAGTTCTAGTTTACCAGACGAACTGCGCAATTCGACGCTCAGCCGGCTTGAAGCCGTAACTACTGCGCTTGAAGACGAGGATTTCTCTGAAGGTACTCTGAGAAACACTTGCAAAATCCCCCCTAGAAACCGTGTCAGTACTACGAAGACTCGACAAGCGGTTATTGCCCGTGCGCCAAAGTGTCTCATAGTCCATATCAACCGCAGCGTATTCGACGAACTCAGCGGCATGCAGAGGAAAAATTACGCCAAGGTTCAGTTCCAACAAACCCTAGACCTTGGTTACTGGTGTCTTGGATCATGCCTTGCTGAAGGAGATAATAGAGAGGCAATCGAAGAATGGGAGATGGGACCTGGAAAGTCAATGCTTCGCGGCAACATTTCCTCGGTTCTAGATGAGATGGGCCCACTCTATGATCTCCGTGCTGTGGTCACTCATTACGGTCGTCATGAGAATGGCCACTACATCTGCTACCGAAAACTCACCTATCCCCCCGTCCCAGGGGAAGGAGATAGCTCGCATAGCGAGGAGGTGGTAATGAAGCCTGTTGAACGTTGGTGGCGTATTAGTGATGACGACGTAGTGCTGGTGAGCGAAGAGTATGTGCTCGAACAGGGTGGGGCATTTATGCTCTTTTACGAACGGGTCGAGATGGGAAGCACCAATTCGAGTAATGAATCATTGCTACTACCATCCCAGGAGGAATCCAACGAGCCGGATGAAGCTGCAATGGATACCATTACAGTTTCTCATTCCTCCTCAGATAATCCACCTTGCGACAACAGTGCAGCCGAATGCCCTCCGCTTTCTAATGACGAGGTGAAGAACAGTCCTGAGTTATCTGAGATTGATAGCACTTCAGATGATGGTACGGTATCCTTGTTCAGCTCCAACAGCCCAGAAAGCGCCACGACAAGCAATACCGATGAGCATATTAATGACCTATCGATCCACTCGACACCATATTCAAATGGGATGTTAAGTCGTGACCTCGAGTCGACGAAGTTTCCGCTGGTGTCAGAACAAGAAGCTGGACAACTTGCTACGGAGGCTGAAGAATCGTTAGAGGAAGCGTAGAAAAATAGGGGTTAAGCATTTGAGTGCGATTCTCAGATCGTTACTGTAACGAATGGAATGGACACATATAGGATCGATTTGCATCACGGACAAGCATTGGTGTTTTTACTCTTTTCTGATAGGGCATACTGAGACAACTACACATAAAGGCGGGGAGGAGCCCTCATGGATAGGGGGTATTTATTTTCGATTCAGTGGCCGCACACCACCCAGAGATCAAACTTTGTCCAAAGTGAACTCCAATAAAAGGCGTTTTTTTTCCATTCATTCATCAAGCATGTATAAGGTTTTTTCACTACTGGGATCTCGGTTTTTTTTTCTTTTCTTCCCTCTCTTGATACACGAGGCGAGGGACTTTGCTACTTGATAAAGAGGGGACAAACGAATGTATTATTCTTTTTTTCTTTTTTTTTCCTCCCACCTCTTCTGCTCCAAAAGGGAACCCAACAAATGGTAATATGATAAATAAGTAAATAAATTGATAAAAAAAAAAGAAAAAACAAAAACTGCGTTACATGGTTCGTGGTATTGTTATTACATATGTACTCTTTCTTTAACGGCTTGGGGAAAGCATTGAAAGTTAGCGAGAGCGAGGGTGAGATTCGATAAGGAGAGGGGGGAGGAACGGGGAACCTGGTCTTCTAGAGGAATGGCACACACACACGCAAGCAAGGAGGTGCACCATCAATGCTTCCCCAACAGTATCTTATCCCTAACCTTGCTACTCAGACCCGACCCCTTTTTTGCCTCTTCATTCCCATTCGCATTCCCATTCACACTCCCATTCGTATTCCCACCCGCATTACCATCCGCATGATGACGATGGGGATGCACCATACCTTTAATCTTCCCGCCCAGCCCCAGGGCCTTTTTCGCGGCTAGCGGGTCGGCGGGGTGGTGGTCGCCATTTTTGGCGCCCCGCGGTCCTTGGTGAGCGCCGGCTATTTCGAGGAGGCCTGTGGGGGGGGGTTTTTTAGAGGGGGAGAGGGAGAGTGAGGGAGGGGTTAGGGGGACGTACGGTCGGCTTCGCGTCCGGCGCCGGGCCGCGTGGCGTCAAAGTCTCCGCCGTCGGCGGCCATGCCGGTGGAGCGGATGTATTTTCCGCCGGTGCCTCGAGAGGTGGATGTATGTGCGGCTTCTTTGGGGGACGGTTGGGTGGCGGGTTCAGTCTTTTCATTTTTCTCCTGGATGGCTGGGAGTTGTTCTTTGGTTTTCACGGGGTGGTTGGCGTCTTGTTGTTGCTGTTGCTGTTTGATGGAGCTGTTTTCGGGGCGGGGGTGGGTGCTGGCGCTGGTGCTGATGGTGTCGATTGTATTGGCTTGCACGCTGGGTGGGATGTTGTTGGGGGTCAAGGTGATTTCCTGGCCGGTGCTGGATTGCGAGTCTGCTGCTGCGCTGGCCGATATTGCGTTGCTGGTTTCGGCGTTTTCTGAGTGTGGATTATCAATACTAGTTATTCCTCAGGGGATATATACATACCGCTATTTCCAGAGCCAAGCAACGTAGTTGAATCAGTGCTATTCTTGCCCTCCATAGCGCCAGACACAGGTTCCTCAGAAGCCGGCGCGCCGTTCTGATACTTCTCTCCCCAAATAGCCTTCGTGATGGTCTCCATAATCTCAATTCTTAGATTTGATTTTGGCTGAATAAAAGGGAAATGGCTAGATCAGTTCAAAAGCGAAGATTGTATGTTCAATGGTGCGGAAGAAAGCGGGCTCAAGAGATGAAATATTGGCCCTTTTCTAGTTTTGTTGCGCAACTCTCCCAACTACGCAATGTGCTCCGGGCGATCTCATCGCCCAGAGCCTTGGCCCCATTAGCGCAAGGTGGCAATCACACGGCAAACCCATATTCAGGGCTTCTCTTCGGTCTTGGTGGGAGATGCACAACGTGTGCTCCGTATACGTTGTGTAGTCCGGGAGCAATGACGTCGGTTGATGTCATCGGGTGGGGGTTCTGTGTCGCCGCCCAGTCCCTAAGTAACTACACTAGCTAACTAATCTGTTTACCCCTTCCGACACAGTAGATGTGGACAAGATACCTCGCACCCCATGTCCAGGTGGCCATAGAGAGGAGTGTATTGTTGGTATGTACAGTACATGTATCTCGCTACCGTTCTTGGGAGCTGGTGTTAATACCACCGATGACGAACACATCGTACAAGCACCCAGTATCTAGGGATGGATACGAACAACTTAGTTATGCTATCTACCACTGTTATTCACCCCCGGAGATAACCTAATAGTTAAACCAACCAGGAATCCCCAAACCGCCATGCCAAATCTCCCTCCCAGCGGTGAAAAGCAACCAAGCTGTCTTATCGTTTGTGGTTGGAAACCCATCATCAGGAATATCGTGGAGTTGTGGGGCATGAAAGAGATGTGGCTTGGATTAGATCTGCATTTATTCGTGTTGTGAATGAAGCATCCCATCTTTTCCCCCTACAGCAGAAGGTAGATTCCCACCGACATCTATCCTCACGGGATAGAGTGAGTTACCTCACACTCCGCGCCGTGGTGGTCATCGAATCTCGTCCTAGCTGAAGTGCCTCGTATTGTCAAGCTATGATGAGGCAGGACACGTTTTTTCTATTATACAGACAAACTAGAACCCCAACCTGCTCCCTTCTATCGTGAAACGGACCTAGACGCCCCGTCATCCGCCCAAACTAGCCAGCTAGTGCAATTTGGCTCCCTAGAGTGTTATTTTCTTATCTCTTACAAGTAGACATTATTATGAGACTGGAATAAACAAGAGACTTATTATATACCTGGAAGGTGGGAAAAGGCCGC
This sequence comes from Geoglossum glabrum, assembly GCA_021527465.2. NCBI lineage: Eukaryota > Fungi > Ascomycota > Geoglossomycetes > Geoglossales > Geoglossaceae > Geoglossum > Geoglossum glabrum. The sequence goes on from JAJDFE020000199.1 coordinate 10,208, forward strand.
CCCCTTCAAAATCTACCAATTTGCTGCTGTTTCGTTTTGCTGTACCCCTGCTGTGCTCCCCACCCCCCATTCTTCCCTGCAGAAAACTGTCTCGAGGGATACTCGACCCATTCATAAATAGTCGGTAGCTCGATCATCTGCGGTTGCTGGTGCGGTCGTGGGGGCGTCTGCTGTTTCAGCGTCGTGCGCGCGACAGGGACCTTACGGTTATCCCGCACGATATCTCTAAGCTCTTTCTCGTTACTCGTGATCTGTGCTCTTAGGTAGGCGAGCGCACTATCTTCGTCCTGTTTACTCTTCGAGAGTAAACTTTCTATGACAGGAAGGCGGGGTGTGTATGTCCATTTCTGTGTATCAGGGGCTTGAGCGGTTGAGGGAATGGTATTGGGATCTAGTTCCGAGAGTGCACCCTTCGCGAGAATCTGGCTCATATCTAATGACTCGCCATGGGGAATCTTATGTGGATGTGAAGGCGTAACGCAATCCATATCGACTTCCTTCCGGAGCACATGATCGATATCGATAGCGGAGAAATAGGCACATGATTGTGGGAGGTCATGAATACCCATCTGCTCCGAAAACATTGCACGTGTCCAGAGGTTTGCAACTTGGAGAGCAAGAGCAGTTTTATAGCGATGGTCGTGCGAGACGAGATACCGGATCTCATCGTGTACGGTGATGGCGAGGCGGGCGTTGAGGTTGAAGCGCCGGATTAGGTAGTCCATGGATATTATGAGGAGATGGAGGTAGTCGACGCCAGAGGATTGGATGGCCCAATTGATACGGGAGGTCATGAAGCCGCCCTTGTTGATATAGCGGCGCATGAGGGCTTCGGTGATGCCGGCGCCGAGGATGGGAGTTCGCGGCCGTTCTTGCTCTGCGAATTCTTCGAGTTTGTTGAAGACGAAGCTTTCAGTGCCGCCTCTCCAGAACGGGCGTTCGTGCAACGACTTGCTTTTTGTCTTTCGTCCCTTCGTCTCCCTGTAAAGCTTTGCAGCGATATCTGCAGTCTCAGCCTCAGACAGGGCAGGGTTGAATTGCCTGAGCAAGGTCGAGGCAAATTTGATTCCTGCTCCGTATATCCTACCGTAGTTGAAGACCTTTGCATCATTTCTAGATATGCCTAAGATCTCTGCTGTCTTGGAATGAAGGTCGGTACCCGCTGCTTTCGTGCCCTCCAAAGTCATAAAACCGATAGCGTTGCCGCCGTGGAGTTTGAATTGTGCGTCGCCAACCAGACTGGCAATCCATAGCTCCTGCGAATCCACGTCCGCACCGACGAAACAATATCCAGGGGGCGCCTTAACAATAGACTTTAGTTCAGAGCCCACCCGGTTAGGTTTAGCGTTACTCGCCGTCAGCCACGTATTTTCTACGGCTCTTCTAGTGATTGTACCCATTGGTATGACCTGAGGTAATATAAGCCCAAGTTCCGGGGTTTCCGGTCCTTTTTTGGCCGCTCCGATCGGTACATCGCCCTCATACACCACCATCTGGGACATTATCCGGTCGCGAGCGCTGATCCAGTAGGAACAGGACGCGTTCATCTCCAACGCTTCCTTTGCGTATGAATACTCTGAGGAGAGAGTGCCATTCTCAAAATACTGCAAATATCCTTTCGCTAGGGGATTTGTGCACCTTGCATTTGGTCCGTCCTTGTGAGGGAGTTTGAAGTATATCCCTTTACAGTCGTCCCGCAGAGTAAGGTCTTTTTCACCAAACGTGTCACATTTTGTGATGGGTTTATCGTTGTATTGATGAGCATTAGCAATCGGGACACGAAATGTCCAACCATACTGATTCGACCATACTAGTGGATATTGGTCCCATGCCAGCCTTAACATAAGCGGTGCAATTCGGGTTCGGACGGACAAGCTAATCTCGGCGCTTTTCGTAGTAAACAAACCCTTGTACCACATTGGCATTCCAGGCATCTTCTGACGGGCAGCTGGTCTGAGGGGGTCTCCTTTCCTCTTCCCCTTTACCATTTTAATCTCTTGACCAGACCAGTCTAATTGCTTTAGCCAAGGGTCATTGCTGTACTTTTCGGGATCGTCCTTTACTTCAAGGGCTTGCTCTGTTAAATCGATGAGGCGCTGTTGCACGCCGTCTGACAATTTGTGATAGGTTGCCTCGGCATTTGCAAGGTATGACTCCCATGACTTATCCACTGGCAGGATAACAGACGATAGATGTCGGAGAGCTCCAAAACTGACGGGATGCGGGCAAACTTCCAGAAATCCCGGGAGGACTTTTTGGTACACACGGTGAGTGATCGCCACGTCTGCAGCACAGTAATCCATCAATTCCTCCAGCTTCCCTTTCACTCCCTCCCGATCTAGTAGTCCAAACTGGTCCCTCTGAGCCTTGTCGATGGTGACATCACAATGAAATTTGGCCACGTCTCTCAGCGAATTGACAGAGCTTCGTCCTACCCAAAGCTCTTCCTCTTCTTCAATCAGAGCCCTGTCTCCCAGTAGAGCTGTTAGTTCAGCCGAATCAGTCTCCAGCGCGATCTTTTCCCGAAGCTCCCGGTTTTTCCTATGCTTAATCCATGTTGGTCGCTGGCGAGAGCACATGCCATTTACGGCGACATGCAGAGACATAGTATCGAGAAAGAAATTTTTCGACTGTCGCAGGTTGTACTCTTCCGTTATCCGGGCTCTGTCATATCCGACGTTGTGACCGATCACTATCCTCGACATAGTTGGATCTCCCAGAGGTATCAGATGTCGGTCGGATTCAGACTCCCCGAGTAACCAGGGGGATAGCCATGCGTACCACGCTGTCGGACTTGCTGCACACGCCATCACGGCAAAAGAACTCTCTTTCCACATGACCTCCGTATCAAACACCAACATTGACTCTTCAGGCGCAGCTACCTCTTCGGTTCTCCCATCCGGGTAATACTTTGTCCAGCCACTCCTCCTAACCCATTTCCGCGGCATTTGCGGTATATCACGCTTCGAAAACTCCTTTGCCTGGCCCAGGTATGGGTCCGCAGCATCCATACCCAGCCTGAAGAAATGCTCGTCTAGATCCTTTCCCTGCAACGGCGGCAAGTTGAAGCCGATGGGGGGCGTGTTATCCTGGTTTCTGCCCCACAGGTCGTGTCGCGAGAGGTGGTCTTTCGACAGTTCAACAAGAGATTTAGGCGGTGGCGCAGAGGGCTGGGTAAATACTTGGGAGTAAACATGGCTGCTGAGCTGCTGGACTCCGATCTCGTTGAAGCGCGCTTTAGACGGCACTTGAAATAGAAGACCCTGGTTAGACTTGTTTTCCTGGCCAGGGGGCATTGAGATCCACAAACCTAAGAGACCCTCCGACTGCCCCGGATTCCCCGTGCTATGAGCAGGCCCAGACGCCTGTACGGCATAGGTACAGCGCGGCACAAACCAAATAGGAGGTGCAGACTTCGAGCGCAGGTGGCACCACAGAGGCCGGGGCAGCGCAGCGCAAGGCCTGCGGCATTGGCCCGCGCGTATAGAGCAGAGCATGGTCGCCCGTCACGTCTGTCAGCGGACGTCAGTCATACCGGCCTGAGAGTGAGGTTGATGGCAGACGTGCGATACAAGTCCCATCGTCACGTGCAGCGACGGCAGCCGCGACAGACCAGCCGCGAAGGTCGGAATTGCAGCGATTGGCGGACGTGGTGGCAACAAGTCGCCGTATGGCTAATTATTCCTCCTCGCTCCCCGTGGCACAACAATACTCCCGTAGACGCTCAGTGCCAACGTCCCACATCTGCTGCCCACTGCCTCCACCTCCGCTCGCATGCGTCCCCAGTCCCTTCCATAGCCTTCTGCTCGGCTGCTCTGCTGCCTCTATCCTACCACCGCCGCTCGTATTCACTGCCGCCGGCCATGGCGAATTCCCAGGCCGCGCCGTTTATGGGCTTGGTTTCATCTTTCTTTTCCTCGGCAGCACCTCCCTCTGCGCCATTGACACTCACAACACTCTCCACATCACCTGCAGCCTCACCCTCGCCGAGACAAACCCCCCCATCTGCACCACGCTCTCCAGCTGTAACGTCAGTCATGGCGGGCGTGCTTCGGCGCTCGTCACGCCACTCCTCTGCCAATCCTTCCCCATCCGCGTCTACCGTCGTCGACCTGACAGCACCGCCCCAATCAGGGCCATCTGCGAGACCTACGGGGTCTAGGAAGAGGTCGTTTGCTGCCCAGTCTGCAGGCTCATCTCCAAAGCGGATTAGGGCAACGCTTGCGCCACGGCCGCTGTACACACCAAAGACGGAGGGCACGGTTGAGGAGGTAGACTTGCTGGATATTGAGGACGACAAGAGCCTGACGACGCTCTTGAGCAAACAGCAAGCAGAGCTAGTCCAGTCACAGAGGGCAAAGGAAGACGAACCCCCCAAACTCTCCACGTTACAGTGCATCATCTGTCTGGAAACCCCGACAGATCTCTCGGCTACACCCTGTGGTTGGTCCCCAATTTTAGCTTGGTTTGGCTTTACTTTCATAGTAGCTAATGCTTGAATTTACTCCATAGGCCATCTCTTCTGTCACACATGCCTCATGGAATCCATAATCGCCGGTGAGCAGAACAATCCTAAACTCCCTCGCTGCCCTGTCTGTCGGCGCCGGTGCAGTAGACGTGATATCCGGCCGTTGGAACTCAAGTTGCGCAAGAAGTATAAGGGCAAAGGCAAGGAGCCTGTCAGAGGCTAATGCGAGACTTGAGCGTACGACGTCTAATTCAAGTCCGCTAAGGAGCATGAAAGACGTGGGCAGACGAGTTGTGTTTTGATGCACACTTGGGTGCATATGAACACTGTACACATGAGGAACGACCGGAACGCATCTTACGCCCTAACGACAGCCCGAATGTCACGACAACATTTTCAATGCCACGGAGGGCGGGGCACTTATGTGTACTTATATACATACGGCAGTATATGCTATGTGGATCTTATTCCGCAAAATAATAACGACCAGAGTGGTAGCATCGCTCACCACCGCGACGGTCTCATTTGCGGCGGTCCGAACACCTTTTTTTTCTTTATATTTTCTTATTGGCATTGTTTTCATTCTCTATTTTGCATGCATAGGATGGGACTGGGCTGGCCAGCGGGATGGGGCTCTATCAAGTGATTTCAAGCGCGCATGCGATGCATTTTCCGGCTGCTTTTACACACAGCATGGCGGCGTTCTACCCCCTGCTTATCTTTGGTTGACCTTGGGGGGTTTGCATGTTCATTTCTCTTTTAGCGTCTGTGTGTAAAAACATTCCTATTGTAGATTCCCTAGAAATGGCATGCAATGTCGTTTGCTATTACTGCTGATTCGAATTGAGGACCTACAGGGAAAAGGAAACGCCAACATTGGTCTGGCCGTTAAACTGAACCGGGAGAGCCCAGTGCGATTACACCTCATCATGATGTCGATGCTACGCGACGGTTGGCAAGAGGGGGGTGGCGCTGTTTGGGAGGCAAGGGTCGGAACGCCAAAAAAAACAAATTTAAATTTAAATCGATAAAATAGTTTTAGGGGGGGAAGAAGAGTGTTTGGATTTTGTTGATTTGGTCTTGGCTATATAAATTTTTCCGTTATGTGGAAGGTGTTATCTCGTGGGACATGTGGATGTATATGATGGGCCATGAAAAAGGGTGGGAAAGGCGGTTTAAAAATCAAAGGATTCTTGTTGATTTTCATGCGTATGCCGCCCATCCTGTTGTATTGCATGCTGTCAGCAAGAACTTTCTGGAATTGTAAGGGGAACGAATGTCATCATCAACTCACCGCAATACAAAACCGCCAAATTCCGCTCGTCTGTCGCCTGCTGGATTAGTTCGTTGACCGTCGCCGCAACGCTCAAGGTCTTCGATAGCTTCTTCGCCACAACGGTTAACGCTCTATCTGCCTCACTGGGCTCATTCTCGTCCCTCTTCTTGGGTGCCGCCTCCTCCATAGGACCTGGCGTCGCTGCCGTTGTGTCACTTTGCGCTTCCTGCATCCGCTTGATACGTAGAGGTGATACGGACCAGAGATAGAGCGGGTCGTAACGCAGCACGTCGAGGATGGTCATGATGCTGTAGGATTCCTCGCGCAGGGCCTCGAGTGTGAATTCACAGCAACGTCGGAATACGCCTTCGGTTTTGGTTATGCCCATTCCATCGACTACGTCGCGGGTCAGGCGGAATGGGACGACCTCGGGGACTGGGAGGACGCGGCCCTGTGTAGGAAAGTTAATCTGCTTTGTTCCGCCTACAGGGCGATTGGTGATGCTTTACCTGTTCGAAGGCTACGCCGAGGTCAATGTGGACAACTTCACCCGTCTTTTCGTCTAGAAGAATGTTGTGTGCGTGCCTGTCACCTAGACCTAAGACATGGCCAAGGATGGATGTAGCAGCAATGCTACGGTTGTATGCTAGCCTCTTTTCAAACCAATCGTCTGGATTGTCAAATCTCTCCATGAAGAAATATCTCATTACAGGATGGAAGTGCTCTGCCACCTGGAGGTATGCCTTGACTCTCTGATCCATGGTGCGTGACTGCGCATCTGAGATGGTCTTGCGGCACACGTTTGGTTTCCAATCCTTAGGGTAATGTTTCTGGTGAGCAGGCATCAGGAAGTCGTGGAGCGGAATCGTGTTTGGAACAAACTCAATGATACCGGCGGATGCTGTTAGAGGCAAGACTTTATATGTCCTGACGCGCAGGTTTCGCTGTCTAGTTGATCGGTTGCTCTGGAGGAGCTCGCTAACCTGCCCAAAGACCTGCTCCATGATCGCGTCTTGCCGAAGGTCATCGTTTCCGCCTTTCACCTGTTGGGCCGTTAGGAGATGTCTCAACCATTGGCAGAATTAGTAGCACTTACGAGTTGTTTGTATTTAGATCCGTCCGAAGCGATGCATGTGACAATTTTCGGGGCACTCACCCCTGAGGCGATAGTCATCTCCGGCTGGAATTTTTCGATATATGGGACCTTGCTGTAGTTACAGTCTGCTCGAAGTTCGACATGCATTGTCGGCGGTGGTAGTCGATATCGAGGAACATCCTGCTCAAGTTTATGACCTTGGACCGTTTTCCGGAGAGCAACTTTAGATCCCGGCTTCACCTTGTCGTCAAGCTTTTCTAAAGCCAGCCTTACATAGCAGACGCTGGAGTCGTGAATGGCTCTCCACCTGTCCTTTGAGTTTGCTCCCTCTCTAAGCCGGACGACTATTTTTGATGCTGCCTCGTGTCTTGAAGCAGCCTTTTCGTCTTTGCTCCCTTTCGTTGTCTTGGTACTAGCAAAGATCTGGTAAAGACCATGATATGGGTGATCCATACAGATCCGAAGGACTAGAGAAAAAAGGAGAGACTGAAAGTCGTCTGTCGCGTTGAGCAGTCGGGAAGAGAGCTGATTCATCAGTGGAGCAAATTTCCTACTCGGAACAGCTGCCAAATATTTTTCCACCGCTTCGTTAGCGATCTTGCTGTCTGACTGCTCTAGCCAGAGCGCGCAGAACCGCAGCACGTCGTTGTTGTATGTCTCACAGGCTTGAAGACATAATAGGTAGTTCTCAAGACTCCGTTGAAGAAACGTCTGCCTGCTATCTAGCAGTCGTTTGTACTCTTGATCATCCAATTCGAACCACTGCCTTGCTTTAGCGCGATGGTTCCGAAGTTGGTCTTTAGTCTGAGCAGATCCTGCTTTCATCATCTTTTCAAGGTCCTGAACCTCGGCCTCCTTGCGTTGTCTCAGTTTCTGGATCCGCTGAAAATCCTTTAAATTGTCCTGATTTTGCAGCTGTTGATCGCAAAAACTTGCGAACTCGTGGAAGACTTGGCCCGCTTCTTTGCCTTCTGTAGTATTTTTAAGTTCCTTCACTGCTGGAAGCAGGTACTTGGATATAATCTCATCTGGCTTTTCTAATCGCGCTTCCGATATGCGATGACCCTAGCTCATTGTAAGACCGGGTGCCATACAATTTACTTTTTGAGAGACTTACAAGTTTGGCCAGAAGCTCGGGCTTACCGATGGGGATTGTCTGTTTTCGAAGGTCTGGGAGCGCATTGAGCGACTGTAGTACTCTTATAGATGCCATCATTTCTCCTTGATCCCATAGGACGTTGGAAACCTCAAATTGAGCTAATGCTCCAATTTCCAGGCCTAGCCTGCTACACGGTTCAGTGAGTTCGGAGAGATAGGTTGCGGTTACTAGTGAGTTCTGAAGGGCGCCATGGTTTCGGCTCATAAGTGATGAATCCAAGAGAGCGTGAACCTCAATCAACCGAGTGTCTCGGACACTGGTATTGATAGTATTCAAGAGTGAAGGCCTGCGGCTTAGTGAGCTAAAGATTGTTTCTCGCGATGACAAAATCTGGCTGACGTCTTCGAAACTAATACATTGTAAGTGATTACTTTGTCTGAGCTTGTGCATAATTGCAGACAGCTTACCGTCCCAACCGCATCCAGGGGCTTCGCAAACGCATCCTTTCCCAAACTTCTATTAGTTGGCCAGTATCTTGAACATTTACAGCTTCGTCAATCTCCGTCAATACTGCCAAAGTCCTTAGGGACACATGTAACGATGAGCCAGTCTGACTCTTTTTCGTCATTTGGGTCATGATATCGAGGAAATTGGCATCAAGTCTGCGGGAGATAGTGGGCAGATCTGGGGCGCTGCTGATACACTGAAACGCACGAAACACTGTTGCTGCCTCTGTCTTGTGTGTCGGTGGAGCGGGTATATCCCATTGCTCCAATTTCCTTGCAGTCTGGTAGCTGCTGTCACACATGTCAGTGGCGTGCTCTATTTGCAGCTGGCTGCGAAGTAGTGAATGAGAAAGGCCGTTAAGATTTAGCGTATTGAGCGCCTCAATCATACCACGAGAGTCGACCTCGTCCATATCCCCCCTTCTCCGCATTTGGCTATCGTAGTGAGCACCGCGGAATGAAAGGCTCTTGAACCCATCCCTTTCATATTCCAGTCGATCCATGACGGCTGCCAGGCTAGACTGCTGTGCAACTCCGTAAAATGAATCTGGGTCATCAATGTGCTTAAAGATTAGGAGTAGGAGGTCTGTTGGCTGAGTCGGCTTCTGTGCGCCAGAGACTCGACGAGATGCTTGGGCTGCTTGGGAAGACTGAATCTCAATGAAAAGTAGTGCAGTTTTGAACATTTTACATCTTGCAGCTGCTTCAGCCAGGTCCCCGTAGTCCAGGTCCAGCCAGCGTTCGCGATCAGCGGTCGTAACTTCCTGTGGGATTGGCTGGGTGCGCAAATAAAGGATGGTGGTGATGAGAACCTTAACATGGGGAACTGTGGCCTCGCTGCAAGTCCGAAACCAGTCTCGGAACGCCTCTGATAACTGGGAACGCGTATCTTGCCCTCCTCCAAATTCCCTCTGTAAGATGACATGCAAGACATACGGAAATAGCTGTTCTGCAAGCCCTTCAACTCTATGAAGTATTATCGGAAGAGCACCGATTATTGCATCATCAGATGCTGCATGAGCCAAGGAGATAGACAGATTTCGGACCCATATGGTTACTAGCTCGTTAGGTGCATATCCCGCTCTTTCCTTCACAGAATGACGAACAGGAAGGGGGCTATCGCTAGCTGGAGGCATATAAGTATCCCAAGTTAGTGCCCTTAACAGCGAAGCAGGCAAGACCTGTTCGCAATCGTACGCTTCTTCAGGATCACGATCAATAACTCTAAGAACGATCTCTCCTAGTGTGTTCTCCGCGATTCCAACTTCATCTCGTTTGTCACTCAGCAGGAGATCGCGAAGGTGTCTCAGGATCGCAGCCTTTGAGCTAGATTGATGCCCGTGGTGTCCAATGGAGAATCCTTTTAAACTATCAAGTTCTGACTCGTGGGTCAGTTCTTTGTGCGCTCTACCACTTGACGCATAGGCTCGTCCTAATACACGCGCAGCCCAGAGCAAATACCCTTTTCCGATGTTTGCACGTTGACAGGATCTCCAAACTGCCACGGCGTTGGCGGCTGCATCCCCGTCAAAACCAAAGATGTCATCACGAAACGAGGATGGCTGCTGGAACTCTGCACAGAGCAAGGAGTATGCAAGGTTCTGGGACGGGCGATTCAATAGCTTCCTGCTACCATTTTCATCTTGGAGCAGCTCTCGTAGGAGGTCGCTCTCGCTTGTTCCTTTGATTGCATTTCCTTCTACTCGAATAGCGCGCGCAGAGCGTACTATTGATATAAATGCATCTCGGTGGGGCTCAGGCATAACTGGAGAACGGTATTGTTCCAAGTAGGAGCCAAACCACGAGTGGAAGGTCTCTGCCTTGTTCATTGTTGTCCGGTGCTCGGTTTCTTGAGTCGTACTCTCTTGAGGAGAACTGAGGAATGCCCTGATCGATGCTAGGATAGAAAGAGAGATACCGGCAAGGAAAGAAGGCGATTGCTTTAGGTATTCAGAGCCATGAGTGAACAGGTATTGAACAATCCCGATGGCGTCATCCGCGCATTGAGGATCAATTAGAAACGGCCGGAGAGAGTATAGAAGCATCTCCAAAGGGTAGTCCTGGAAGGCTGTATTCCCTGCCATACATATTAGAATCCTAATCCTTCTGATGACGGAACAGGCATGCAAAGAGCCGAGTGCTGGGTGAACAGTGTCGAGTAATTTGCGAAGGACAAACGTTAGAAGCGCAGGATTCCAAAGGTTAAAGAGGTCATATCTTGTGCGACTGCACAGGTGAGAGAGTTCGTCAATGAAGTACTTTGCCCGAAAAGACGGCTGCTGATTTGCTGGTAGAGGGCTTTCTGATGTGCTGACTGCTCTCATCTCTAGTAGCGCTTTCCTCGCGTGTTCGAAGGAGGGGTGCTTTAAGAATGCTCTTTCTATCTGGTCTTCCTGTTCAATTGTTTTGAAAAGCAGGGCAAGGATTTTTGCGAAGTTGGAATGGAGCAGAGCATAAAACTTTTCCTTCCCAAGCCGTTTTCGAATCCGAACCTCGCCACTAACGTACTGGCTTGATTTGTCAGTTGGAGGGAAACTAATGTCTCTAGCAATGCTATAACCGATAACTTTGTCGAAGGCCTGCTCAGCCAGGTCTTCAAAAGACGTGCCGAGAATATCTAATAAAGTAGAAGTCTCTTCCTCATTGCACCGCATCACAAGCTGGCCCATAGCCTCATCCCGGACATCGCTGAGGAGCTCAGTCAATGTACAATATCCAAATACTTCAAATGGTATTGTCTTAATCGATTGTGAAGCTAGCCAAGTGTATAGAAGCTGTGAAACGAATAGCTTAAAGACATCTTGGGGGCCACCCAGCCCCAAGGAGGCTGAGACATAGGTGAGGCAGCGGCTTGCGTGGCGAGCGGAGTCAGGAACCTGGCCTGGCGTTTCGAAAATATGATAGACACTTCGACGGAGGAGAGTGTGCCAGCTCGATGCGAGGCGTGCAAGCGTGAGAAGACGTAGTGCCAGCCCCTCAATCCAGTCTTTATCCGCTGGAAGGCTGCTAATCACTTCTCCAAAGACGGAGTCGTGCTTTTTCAAAACAAATAAACCAAATATCTCTGATAAGTGTTCTGCGAGGTGAAACTTGACCGGAATATCTCCATCGCGGAGCACCGAAACAAGCCTCGATTGGATCGATGGGATATTTCGTTCTTTCTGATATTCCGGTCGAGTCTTCAAGAGACATTGGAGGAGATTTGCAATTCCTATCTGGACATTCGGTGATGACATACCATTGTCCAGCGTAATTCTGATAAACCAATCATACAAATCCCCACCAGCTTCGGAGAGGTCTTCATTTTCGTCTTGTGTCCAGCCATCTGCAAATCCTGTTAAGACGTCGATACATGTCCCCATAGAAACCTCACACCTCTCACAGTCGTATGATCGTAACACATGCTCGCCTAGGTGTACCAACAGCTTAGCAGCATCAGTTGCACTCACTGCTAACCCAGACGAGGAGAAAGCCTTCAGTACAGATCGACAGGCTAGTAGCTCATATTGCTCCAATGATGCGAGATAGTCAATGAAGGTTGAGCAGAGTAAATTCTCCGGCGAGGTGATTTGTGAGGCTCTTCCGAGTCTAACAGCAGTGGAGTGTAGGTAGAGAAGAGCTGCTGTCGTATGCCGGAACGTCGCTAGGCTAGTTTCGGCTTCCGAGTCCCGCCGGACGGTATCCCATTGCCCCAAATCTGCTCTTCCACGACTGACCTGGGATTCGAAATCATCATCTATATCCATGGGATCAATCTCACCACCGGCGGAAAGGCTATCATGAGATTTCCGCCGAAATTCGATCACTTCTGAAAAACTTATCAGGGTGTCTGAAATGCTCCCATATCCTGGATCTTCGATGAGATCACAATTGACTGAAGCAACTTGACCGATAAAGGGCCTCACTATTTGGAGCATGGCATCAACAAGCACCTGGGGGCAGTCGTTGCGTGTAAGAAATCCTGCCAGCGCAGCCGTCAAGACTTTAGTATGCCTGGCTAAGGTTTCGTTACGTCGGCCGTCTTGGAGTTTTATGGTCGATATTAGCACGTTGCCAATTATACATAACGATGTGATAACGCGGACGATGTCAGCATTGATAGATTTAGCGTGGCCCGATGTTAGAGCTGCCCAATTTTCTTGTGCTTTTTCAAATTCATGTATGCAATGGTCGAAGATCAAAACCTCAGCTGAGTGGTACCTTGACACGGAACCCACAGCCAACTCTGTTCCAGGTTCGTCCTCACACAACTGGGGGTACTGCGGAGGGTCAGTTTCGTCAAAGAGAAGTAAGAAGTTCACAAGCTTCTGGGACCGAGAGCATTGTAGCCACGCTTGTGCCATAGAACCACAAAGAAAATATGGTTCCGACAATATGGGCCGGTACGTCCGGCCAATGCAGCCGAAAAGGAAGTCCAACACATAGTTGGGACTCGTATGCAGGGCGTATTGGGGTGTCGTAAATCTATCCGCGAATCTTGCTGAACCAACCGTCAGTAGGTTAGGATTCCCCACCCTTTCTGTAGGGCCACACACCTGGTTTCCATCTAGAAAAGAGCCACTGGAGAAGGCGGTCAGATGACACGCCGGTTACCCCCCTCACTTCAGCGCTCTGCCGTCTCATTAAGAGAGCCCACAGGGATAACGCTGAGTCAACCAAGGCTCCTGGACCGCTAACCTCAATCGAACTAATCATCGATTCAACGGATGCAGCAACCGAAGTGTAATCCACCAGCTTCAGTTCGACTATCACCCGCATCAAATGGCATGCAAGACGGCAAGTCGAAGGAGATGTAGCGCTTCTGGATGCAAGCTGCCAAATTTGCGGCCATTCTGCACCGAGGGAAGCCGAACTGGCAGCAGTTTGATAGGCGCAACTGGAGATATGCATCAGCAAATGGCACAACCAACTGCTACCCGGAGAGGAAATTCTGGGGCTTAGATAGGAACCAGACAACCTTGTGATTGCTAGCAATGACCAGGATGCTATTGCGGGGCTATCTTCAGAAGCACATGCTACCAGTCGGTTCATTGCACCTTTCAACACATCTTCCGTTACGTCCCTCCCTTCTAGAGCAAATACCAGCGCTTGTAAAGAACAGATTCTTGTGCCAACATGTGGTGACCTGATCTCTCGTAATAGCTCGTCGAAATGCCCGCCAGAAAGTTGGGTCGTCCGCTGTCGTTTGTGAGAAGTTTCTGTAGAGACTGCCTTCGTCATCATTGAGAGTTGGCTTTCACTTACATCGAGTGATAGTATGAGTAACGAGATTAACTGGGGTATCATCCAACTCTGCTCCGAGCGCGTTGATCCGTTGCGTAAGCAACACGACCTAAGCCGAAGAGGTGTACGTTCGCAGGCAAGATCCCCCTGCCTCGACAGTGAAATATCATCCAAGCCTAATTGCTCCCTATCGAGTCGCCTCGAGTAGTCTGACTTAAGCGCCTCAAGCAAGGATTCGACATGTGCCCTATCGTCCTGTGGGTTTCCAACCAACATCATTCGCTCTATGTGCGATTTCCCGTATATCAACGTAATGATCATCTCATCCTTTAGCGACGAAGATTTCGATGTCCATAAGTGACTCATAAGCGGAATGACTTCCCGAAGGACATCCTTAGTGAGTGAAGTATAGTCAGTTCGAGTTCTGGCCATGACTGAGTTAAGAACAGCAAACGCTGCCTGATGGGCCCTGCCAACAGCTGAGCTAGAACCCAAAAAACGCAGAACCGCGGCAAAGACAACCTGGGCCTTCTCAAGTACTGGAGCATTGGGGGCAGAGATCAATTGCTGTAAGCAGAAAACCAGTTCGTCCGTGATAATGGAGTGAGGGCCGTTGGAAGCACGATTAGCTGGTGGCCTAATAGCTAGCCTGGAGCCAGAGCCTCTATTGGATCTGCTAGATGATGCGCCAGCTTTTGCAGACGCCAACTGGCCCTTCGAATTGACAAGACCATCTCCTTGAGGCACAACGCCTTCACAACAAAAGTCAACCACACCTGCCCATTCATCTTTAAGAAAATGCTCAACATGCGGCTGATATTCCAACAAAGTTCTCAAAGCTTTTGTATAGTCCAAACTAAGGGGCTCGCAGTGGCCCTCGCCTGGAGTCGGCAAAGTCTGGATGATATGGTCTGTTACTGCAATTACAGTTTTGTGCTTGAGTCTTTTGACCCCAACTTCAACCGCGGCACGCAGAATAGTTGCACACGCCGACAATCGTCCGCTTGATTGGCTCTTAGTTGTCTTCGTAGCTTTCACGTAATGTGACTTCTCGGACGATGTGACACGGAAAAGTGCTTCATATAGTTCGCGAAAGCCCTTGCTGTCGAGAATATCTCTAGCAGAGCGTCTGTCTTAGCATTATGGACGCCAGTAAGGCCAAGGTATACACACAATATGGAGTTTTTACGATTCTGAGTGAAGACATGCTTTAAATCTAGGGATGTAAGCCGGAGATATTGAGAAATTCCTGGTTGAAGCGCACCTGCAAGACCCTCCGCTCTCACCTTAACCTTATCCGATTGAATCCGATCTATATAACTCTTAGCGGTCTTCCGCGTTAGGGTATCCAGCAAGAAAACCAACCAATGGCCGATTCTATGACTTTTTCCATATTCACTATCTCTCATCGATTATTGTAGGGATTAGAATCCTAAGGTCTCCATACAGCTTCCACATTGTCCTTAGTCTGATGTAGATACAACTGTGATAGCTGATACAAACAAGCACTCAGGACTAGGTCATCGTTGCCCGTGAGACAACGGTTTAAGCTCTGAGGCTCTGCAAACGCGTCCAGGTTATCCATAATCACGTGATTGCGGGTTTATTGTTTGTCTGACAAGGGAATGGATCTCTCTTAACAGTAATACCCCGAAAATCTTCAATTACAAACCACAACATCACGAATCAATTATCCCACATCAAAAACAAACAAATCTAATAATCTCTTGGCCTCCTAACAAGCCATGTTGTGTTGTGAAGGAATGATGTGTTGAAGATTTTTGTGATATAACCTGAAAGTGATCCATTCGCTTATTATTCAAACAGCACTGACTGCAACCGCACGACTATAGTTTGCGCGACGGGACCAAAAAGCTACCACTCCACCTCCCCAAGACTTGCATCTTACGCCTAGAGGCGGATCAGAGGTGATCTGAAATGGTTCCAACAGTCGGAATGGGAGACAAATATGATATCGGCGGGCTACAGAGCCTCCACCGAGATCTCCTAGCTCTTTCAGAGTCTCGGCTCCCTAACTTGGAGAGACTCTGGGCGGAACTGGGAAACCAAGTGGAGGAACTGAAAAAATTGCTTGACAAAGCCGCGAAGAATGCGCAGCATCGGCAGATGGTATTATCTGGTAAGCCGTATACGTTCACTCGGTTAAGGTATGTTGCGTTCAAATGGGTCGTGCTTACAATACGGGGCTTCTCTAGGAAAGATACAAATCGGTGGCGAGGACTATTCCATCAACGAAGAATTCAAGGAAGGCACTCTTCAGTTGGCAGATGCTCTGAATATTGACGAATTGGAAGCCGCTGGCATGTTTATGGCTGCTCAGGAGGAATCAGCGTTTCTGGACAGATCACGGTTGGAAACCTCTATCATTCGGTTTCACGAACGGAGGCAATACATACTAGAAAGCTTGCGATTAGTGTTAAAATTATCACTCGACACAGATTCTGAAGAAGAAGTGTGTGAAACTTTCAAAAGGGCTGCTGACGACATTTTAAAGACGAAGGATGGTGGGCCAACTTTCTGCGAGAAATGTCTCCAAGGCCTGGCAGATGTCAAGAGATGGTTGCAGGAGCTTGCGGAGAAGACACAGAATGCTTCAATCCTAGGGCAGGGCCAGCTACCCGAATTTGTTGAGACCATTGACCTCCAGCGGATCAGTCTTACCAGGCAACATGAGTCTCTGGGTGCGATTCTTTCCTACCTCATTAAGGCAGGATACGCAGGAGTCCAAGATTTCAACTCGCTGCTGTCGATAGTTAAACGTTTCAACAAATACGACAACCTACTGGTACACCATATCCCAGCCTTGATCGCCTCCGTTTCCCGTTTCGGGTCACCCGAGCACAACGCATCTCAAGATCAAGCCCAAACACTATTCCAGCGAATCATCAACGACAAAGAAAACGATCCATGGACCTTACGATACCTTCAGGCAGCAGTGAGTGCCTGGTGGATCAGCGAGTATAGTGGTTGGTATTCCGATAGCCCCATAGGTGTTTCTCTGGATGGCCCGAATCCCGATGAAGAGACAGAGGCTGAGTTACCGTCGAAAAAATTCCTTGAGGCACTGAAAGACGGCGCCTTCGATTTTACTCTTTCCGTCAGTGCCGATGTTCGAGCCAGTGACTGGTTGGATCCGGCGAAGCACGGCTTACGAGGCTGGCTGCAGCGGAAGTCTCCAGTATTAACGTCAGATCCAACCCCATTCTCGCCATACTTCCAGCTAATTGTACTGGAATGCCTTGAGACTTTTGTAGATGCGTTTATTACTAACATGCCCGATACGCTACGGCGATTAAAAATCGACGAAGAGGAACAGAGATCACTGCGTCGAGCACCGGAGAATGATCTCGATCTCGAAAAGTTTCTTCTTATCATATCCTACACTTTCGAAGATCGTCCGGAGTCTTCAATGTCATTTTGGACCGATCCGGATAGCAATCTCTTTGGTTTCCTTCAGTGGGCCTCATCACGACAGATTACCCCTCTGGCCACTGTATATTGTGAGGTGATACGAGCTTTAGCAAAGGGGGAAGAATGTGCGACTGCGGCGCATGATTTTCTCTTGGAAGAGGGCCCCACAGCAACCGGCAAATTGCGAAGATCACAGTCTTTCTGCTGGGACCAAATCTTCTTGGAACTCAAATACTACTCCTCAAAAATTCGTGACCGTCCGGCATTGCCGCAGTCAACTGTTTACCGGACAGGACGGCCGAGTACCGAGGAAGCAGAGCTCGAGCCAGAAGTTGCTGTAATGCTTGAGGGCTATCTCCGCCTAATCGCAAGACTGTGCAGCGAGTGCCCGCCCGCACGATCCTGGCTTTTCACCCATCCAACTTTCCACCTTGTGGAGCTTCTTCTCCTCTTCTGCAGCAGTGCTATCCCGAGCCGTCTCAGGGCATGTGCTTTCGGTACCCTAGAGGCGTTATTGAAGGGCAAGTCACAACAGGTTGGCGAATATATCTGGCTATCCCTTGACCAATGGATCTCAGGGGGGGCCGCACCACCGTCAGACCTCCAAAAGGCCCCAAACCCTCCAAATGCCCCCACGTGGGCCGAGGAAGTAATATTTGAGTCGATTGCGACTGAATTCGAAGAACAAAATGCATTCGTTCAGCTACTGCAGGCTCTGGTCGCTCCCTACACTAATGATAGCGGCCTCAACGACGTCTTACCGTTCCCAGAGTACCTTGGGTCTGCGCACCGAATGCCAGGAGTAGATCCGTATATCGATTTTGCTCTCGGTAGAGTGTTCGGGATGAAGACAGCGGAGTTGCAAGATATAAGTCAGCTTCGGATACTGCGGCACAGCTGCCTGGAATTCATCACGACCTGCTTATCCACATTCAATGAGGATTTGCTCATCTTTGCGAACGGTTCCAATGTATCGGTAGATGCAGCAATGGGAGCATCGTCACTGGAGCTTTACGTACGGCTCCATCCTTTCTCACGGGTTATGGAATGGTTATTCAATGAGAAGGTGCTAGCCGCTCTATTTGCCGCAGCACATCAGGATATTGTCGAAGTTAGCAACGCTTCGCCAGACTCACCTCTAATCTTGGAGCTATTGAGGAGCATTGAGGTCATGAACTTGGTAATGAAGATGCAATCCACTTATCTGGACATCATTAGACCGATCACTAGGTCGACCGCGCCCAACAGAAGACCAGCTGTTTCAAATATTGCTTTGTCTTCATTTGAAGACTCCATTTTGAACAACCTGCAACTAGTAGTTGACCTTGGGCTATACTGCGGCACAGGACACCAAGAACTAGTCATTATCTCGCTAGAACTACTAGAAAAGGTCTCTACAGCTCGAAAACTAGTTTCCACGCCGGCATCCGCTTTTGGACAACGACTCGGTAGAAACAACATTATCGGAGTCCTAGAGATGAACGGCGAATCCGACCGCATTGCTAAGTCACTAGTATCTGAAATGCAATTTACCGGTGCGGAACTTGATCAGGGCCCAAACTCACCAGCGTTCAGCATCAAAACAGGCATACTAGAGTTCCTCAATAGTTGTCTATCGGCCATTCCTAACAGACCAACCGTAGCGCATTTGTTGCTAGGGTTTTCCGTAAACGGGGATACCATCGACGTCGCACCCAGTAGTCCATTTGCCGAGGATGTGGCCCTCTTCCATTCGATACTCAAAATTCTCTTCGATTATCCTAATGGGGAAGACAACAATAGCTTCCTGGCCTGGCTGATGCACCTCAAGCATGGTGGACTTCAGCTGCTGGAAAAACTGTGGAGATCTCCACTTTCCTCCGTCTACACGATGACTGAACTAAGAATCCATGAGTTCCTCTTCGTTCAGTTTGTTAAGCAGGTTGTAGTAGATTCCAGCACACTCTGGGATGGGCGCCCCATTGTGGATCCAGATTTCATTACCACAGAATCCGCTATCTGTTTCAGGGACTTTCTGAGCCAGCGGGCTGCACTTTTCGATTATGCAACAAGAGAAATCTGTTATATAGCTCAAGAGAGAGCTCCGACCTGGAAGGCTAGGATATTGTCGACACTGCTTGGAACAACGTCTACCCCAGATGGAGAGCAAATACCCAATCCGACAGTCTTTGATTTGTTCGATTTTATAGAATTGGAAGTCCCCAATGACGTTACTGAGGCTACGCTGCCCTCATTCACAGATATTGACTTTAGCGTATGCGCAAGAGTGGGAGCTGGCGGAGCCCAGTTGTATGACATACCGAGTGTGGAAGAGCTTCTCGTTCTAAAACAGAGCGAGTTGCGGAAGGGAGGGGCTGTTGAAGAACAGTCGCTCCAGAACGAAGCGCAGAGGTTACTCATTCGCCTCCACGCGAATAACCAGCGAAATGCCCTATTGCAAGCAAGATCTGATACGCTCAAGTCCTGGACCCAGCTTGTTATCGTAGTTCTGGAGAGCTGTGATTTCGATCTTGGAAGCAAAACTGCATTTATCCTCCAGATGCTTCAGGTCATTCTCCCGAAGCTAGAACAGTACAGCCTTGAGAGCATTACAGAAGCTCTTGAGCTTTCTAGACTAGCGAAAGCCTTACTCTCCAATCTGGACTTCACTTCATCATCCTTCGAAAAGAGCAGGGCAGGTGATGTTGCGAACGATCGGCTCTACCAACTGTTCCGAATCTCGCTCAGAGGGATTCACTCGCCGATAGCGACCACCGGATTGCGAGAAAACCTTTACAATATCTGCTATCGGTATCTCACTGGCATGTCTGATATTTCTAAGACAGGCCCTATATTCCGACGACACCATACGCAGACAATCAAAGCTTCGGGTGAGCGGTTAATTGAAGTTATTTGTGACGACGCGTATGCCGGCGATGAAATATGTAGGATATCGGCATTCCTACTTCTCGATGCCCTTATTTATTCCGACGAACAAGAGGATTCAAACTACATGGTTGGCACGCTCGTGCGACTTAACTTCATCGCGGTCGTGGTGGATGCAATTAAACATATACCGTCGGAACTCCGAAACACCAAAACTCAAGGTGGGTACACCCCTGCACTGGAGCTAACCTAAGCTTACAAAAATCAGATATCCCTCTTCTATTTTCCTACTACGAGGCGAAACTATCTCTTTTGCTGCGCGTCTCCCAGACGAGAACAGGAGCAACCTATGTGCTGAATGCTGGGCTTTTCCAATCTGTGCGAGACTCCCATTTATTCTCCGTCGATCCAGATCTCGGACTCGGTGAGTATTAATTTTCTTACCAGACCTCACATTAACTTTCGGCTAACGCTTCCTAGATATTGACGACCCAGAGGCACTCAAGAAGTACTATAACTTGCTTCTCGCAGTGGTCCGGGTCATCAATTCGGCCGTCCTAAGCAAAGGCTCTCAAAACCAGCACACAATCGACCAAGCTCGGAAATTCCTCGCAGAGAATCGGCATCAAATCGTAGCAATCTTCAAACGCCATGCGAACATTGGGGGAGCCCACACGAGTGCAAGTGGCGATCTTGAGGACATTGTAGAATCTTTCACGCTTCTCATTTCGATGACCAAATTCCTAGAGGTGAGCCAGTATACATTGCCCCAACCACCTAATTCCAAGCTAGATGCTAACCAGAGGGTTGCTTCCGCAGTTTGAGGAGGAATCCGCGCTACAAACGACCGCCTCTAAAGGTTTTACGTAGAAAATAATACAGGAAGCTAGAAAAAATTAAAAGGACTCGGAGCGATATAGAATGTATTATATAGATGTATGTATGTGCGTAGAATTGCTGCTGCTACTGCCGCCGCTGCCCTGTACCGATCGTCCAAACCACGTAGAATACGAAATTTTACAGCACAAGAACGAAGTACTCTGTACAGAAGATGGGGCGCGGAGGCTTGCAACACGTGCCTCGTTAGGCCAATTCTCCTCCGTGGCCCCGTAACCCCCACATCAGACCCACAGCAGAAGACGTGGAAGACGTGAAGAAGGCCGGCCAGAAGCCGCAGACGCCCATTGAGCTGCTGTGCTGGGAGTGTTTCCAGTATTTACGCTGTTGTCCGTCTCCTCCTGCCAGCGCAGCTGAACGCTCCGCTTAAGTCCGCCCACACGCACCAGCACCAACCTCCACTTCCACCTCCATCCATCTCCACCTCCATTCATTCGCGTCACTCCCGCCGCTCTCGCCCTCCGCTCCGCGTGCTCTTTCATTGGGTCATTCAATGGACCCGACCACTGTCTTGAGAAAGAACCATTGATACAGGCCCCCTCCCCTCCGCCCCTTGAAGAAATCCCCTTCTGCTTTCAGTCCAACGAGGACTCAAGATTCCGATAGATGCAGCACTCGAAGGACGCGTCTGCTGATCATCGAGGCAGTCGTTCAGTACCTCAAGGGAAGAGGAAGCTGCCTCAGCAACAAGACCATCCGGCCGCCGAGGCCGGTTCACAGTCTTTCTCGTTGTGTAGACAGAGCACCATATCGGAACTCTTCTCCACTGCTTCCAAGTTGGCCAAGCCTGTCGACGACCTATCCCCTTCGACTAAGAGGCTTAAACGCCCCTCCGCCCCAAACCAACAACCCATCCAATCCACCTTCGCTCAGCCTGGCTCAGACACGACAGGTTCGTCCAAGATGCGGAGCATGAAAGCCGCTTCAAACGTCATTGACCTGACGGGGTCTTCCACTCCAAGCACGCCCAGAGCCTCTTCGGTTGTTTCTCAGTCTACTAGTGTCTCCAGTAGGAGCCCTGGCATCGCCCGCCCCTCCAACTTCCAGCCCCACACGGGAGCAAAGAAGCTCGTCGTTAGGAACCTTCGCAAGACGTCCCGACTAGGTCCAGAGGCCTATTTCGATCAGATATGGATCCAGCTAGATGCTGCGCTAACTGCTATCTTCAACGGCGGAAAGCTCCCGTACTCTCTAGAAGAACTGTATCGCGGTGTTGAGAACGTTTGCCGACAAGACCAAGCACCGAAGTTGTACGAGAAAATGAAGGAGAGATGCCGGATCTATGTGGCAACGACCCTAAAGGCGCCTTTACTCGAAAAACTTGGTCACAGTGATGTAGAGGTACTCCAAGTGGTCCAATCAGCTTGGAAAAAGTGGTACAGACAATTGGTATGACAGACTCCCCTAACCTCTCCTCAATATCTAATCTATGTCGGCTGGTAGATGACAATTCGGTCAATATTCTTCTACATGGACCGATCCTACCTACTATCCTCGGCGGATGCTTCCATAAACGACATGGGCGTCGCCCAATTCCGCATATCTATCATCTCGGATACCAATCTCAAAGGAAAGGTTCTACGGGGGATGACCAACCTATTTCAATACGACCGAGACAACGAGCAAGAGTCTCTAAATACCACGCTACTATCTGCATCAGTAGTAATGATTCATGAACTCGGAATCTACACAATCGATTTTGAGCCTAGGTTTATCGCAAGCTCTCAGGTCTACTACACTCAGCTCGCAGATTTGGACGGCCAGTCCGAGAATCTAGCGCAATACCTTGAAGACAGTGAGAAGAGGTTTGAGAAGGAAGTGGCTCGATGCGACTTCTTTCGGCTGGATGCCTCGACAAAACGGGATCTGATTTCCGTGCTAGAGGAAGTGCTCGTACGGGAGAGGGTCAGTCTGCTGGTTGATACTCAGCAAGTAGCGAAACTACTCAGCAACAACGACCTGGCGTCGCTAAGAAGGCTTTTCTCCCTCCTACAGCGTGTTCGTGAAATAGATAGGCTCAGGTCTCCATGGGAGGCTTTCATTAAGGTGCGGGGGTCTGAAATCGTGCAAGATGAAGCACGTGAGAACGAGATGGTGGTAAGACTCTTGGAATTTAAGAGGAAGCTCGACAATATTTGGAAAATCCCATTCCAGAAACACGAGGGGCTCGGACATGTGCTGCGCGAATCATTTGAGGCATTCATCAATGAGAGACCGAGGCGCTCGCCCTGGGATACCAAAAATTCTAAGCCAGCAGAGATGATTGCGAAACACGTCGATTTACTCCTTCGAACAGGTATCAAGGCCATTCCGTCTAAACTGTCCACATCCACTGGAACACTTGATCTTGATCAGAGT
The DNA here is from genome assembly GCA_021527465.2 of Geoglossum glabrum. Classification (NCBI taxonomy): domain Eukaryota; kingdom Fungi; phylum Ascomycota; class Geoglossomycetes; order Geoglossales; family Geoglossaceae; genus Geoglossum; species Geoglossum glabrum. The sequence continues at coordinate 33,428 of JAJDFE020000199.1, forward strand.
GTCGTGGAACGCGCCGCGGGCGACGAGGACGCCGAGTTGTCGGCACAGCTTGACCAAGTGCTAGACCTCTTCCGTTTCATTCATGGGAAGGACGTGTTTGAAGCATTCTACAAGAAAGACCTTGCTAGGCGTTTGTTGATGTCGCGAAGCGCGAGTGCAGATGCGGAGCGGACAATGCTAACAAGACTAAGGACTGGTAAGCTTACTGTTCAAAAGTTTCGCCGACTATTACCTAACCAAATGACTTCACAGAATGCGGGTCAGCGTTCACACACAACCTCGAGCAGATGTTCAAGGACATTGATTTAGCAAAGGATGCGCTTGCGTCGTTCAGAAATACACGAGCAGGCCATCTTAAATCTGGAGAGATGGATCTTTTCGTCAACGTCCTCTCTGCATCCGCTTGGCCAACTTACCCTGATGTGCAAGTTACTCTACCTGCAGAGATTGGGTCCTACCTCGAAGCGTATGAAGGTCACTACCAGGCGAAGCATAGTGGGAGGAAACTGGCATGGAAGCATGCGTTAGCTCACTGCGTAGTTAAGGCATACTTCCCAAAGGGAGTCAATAAGGAGCTAGTAGTCAGCTCTTTTCAAGCGATCGTCCTACTACTGTTCAACGGAGTGGAGGGGGACGGCCGACTCACATTTGAGCAGATTCAGGCCGCGTCTGGACTTTGTACGTTTCCGACCCAAATGTAAGACGCGAAAACTCTGCAATAGCGCTGACCATCCACAGCCGACCCCGAGCTCAAACGGACACTACAATCCCTCGCCTGTGGTAGATCTCGCGTTCTCAATAAAAACCCCAAAGGCCGCGACATCAACGTGATCGACACGTTCAGTGTCAACCTTGCCTTCCACGATCCAAAGTTCCGCATCAAGATCAACCAGGTTCAGCTCAAGGAGACTAAGCAAGAGAACAAGGAGACCCACGAGCGCGTAGCGCAAGACCGGCAGTACGAGACTCAAGCAGCGCTTGTCCGTATCATGAAGAGTCGTAAGACAATCTTACATAACGAGCTCATGGGAGAAGTAATCAAGCAGACAAAGAACAGGGGAGAGTTAGATATTGGGGATATCAAAAAGAATATCGAAAAGTTAGTAAGACCAGCATGACCCATAAAGTTTACCAGGCTTTCTCCTAACCCCTATCGCCTCAATAGACTCATCGAAAAGGATTACATGGAACGCGATGGCCAGTCATACAAATACCTTGCATGAGAGCATTTTAAAGGGAAAAGAGCTTTACTATTTCCAGAGATTATGTAATCCGGAAAGGAACCTCCTCCCTTTTTCTTCCCCTTTCTTTTCAAAGCATTCGTTTTTCACGCCCGTTTTCTTCGCTGCATGGGTGTGATCACGGCGCCACGGGTTTATGTCAAGAGGGAGGCCTTTCCTGAAATTTGAAAAGGGAAAGAACAAAACGGAAACGATCGTTGCGTTTGAAAGACTTTTCTTTTCCCCTCTATTAATTGTATATTATTTAGCGAGGATTCAGGCATTGTGGGTAGGTCGAGCTAAGATTCCCTGATAGTTTTTTTTTTTTCCGAGTCGACCACCGAGGTCAAGAAGAGTAAAGGCCCAAATTATCTTGGCCGATTTTCTCAGAGTAGCGTGGGTGCTATAGAAACAAACCCGAAATAAGACACGAGGAGTACGTACAAGAAAACTACAAATGGGAGAGCGAGAGAGAATTAAAATAAAAAAAAACACCATAACTTCCCTCCCCTTTGCTAATCCCATAGAAAACCAACCTCTTCCGCATTGTGTAGACCCACACACTAGGAGGTTTATATTGGGTGGTTATCCATACCGTACGATCTAATCAAACTAGATTTCCGATTTTAATTTTTTTTTAATTCCTTTTTTTCCAAAAAAAAAAAAAGAAAAACAAAATTGAGTAGTATATATATATGTATGCAGGTAGGGAGGGAGTTATGGTTTGTTGGCGCGGGTTATGGGCCATGCATGTCTGCCCCGGCGAGCGAGAGAATAAGAACGGTCTGGGGATGATAGTGATGATGATGTAGAAAAACAATCTTTCTTTTCTTCTCCTCTCTCCTCCCTTCTTCTTCTTCTTCCTCCTGTGTAAAAATCAAAGGGTGAAAAAAAAAATGGGGGGGGGGGATATGGGTTTACGTACAAAAGTTTGGGGGAGAAGAGAGGAAAGGAGAGTAATACGAACGATACGGTTTTTTTTTTCCAAAGTAAATGGGTTTTTTTTTTTTATTCACGCCCCTCCCCAAAACCCAAGCCAACCCAAGCCAATCCACGCCAAATAAACCACCCACGCCTCGAAAGAATACAATACATTTTGTTTTTTTTGTTTTTTGCTTTTTCCCTACGGAGAAATTTTGGGGGTTTTTTTCAGCCTTTTCTTTTTTTGGTAGGGTGGGTTGGGTTGGTTGGGAACACGGGGGATGATGAGTGAAGTCAGTCATAACAGCATGCTGATGTGCTACCGTGTGTCTCTCTGGGAAATGAAAAAAAAAACAACAACGACAAGAAAGGGAACAGTTGGGAGGGAGGGAGGGAGGGAGGAAGGCTCCCTTCGCTATTGTAAAAAAAAAAAAATTGGAACTTTATCTTGACAAGCAAGGCTAACCCATGCATCCGTAAATCAGCAGTTAGAGAGAGGGAAAGGAACAAAAAAACAAAAGGAAAAATAGGCCCACGCAGAGGAGTGCTAGCATGCAATCCCCCCCACCTACTCTAAAGGGCGGGGGAAGAATAGGCCCGAAGTTTAGCAAAGAGCGCGTCCTCGTCAATCCTTCTGTCAATCTCTCTTGACAGCCTGCGGTTGCTGCAACGACTCCGCCTGCCCACCTGCGGCCTGGTCGACCCCCATTGGCGCTTCAAAGTCTATGGGTCGCGACTCTGCACTCTCCCCCGATGCCTTCGCCTTTGCCTCTCTCACGATCGCCTCAGCCTCGCTGATGCCGCCCTTCCTACCCGGCTGGTCTCCCTCTACGCCGATGGGTTCGACCTTCCGATCTACGGTATTCTGCACGGCCTTATTATCAAAGCGAACGATCATGCAGGAGAGATTATCGGTGGAAAAACGCGCGAGGGCATAATCGACAAGGACCTTAGATGCATCCTGGGGGTCATTGTTATGTCGGATGAGATCAACAGCTTCTTGGTCGGAACAGACGTCCCAGAGCTAGAGAGTGAGATTAGCCTACGGCAACAGACGAGGTCAATACGTAGGAATAATATGCCAGAATGAGAGTAGAGGAATAAAAGTGACCTACTCCATCGCAAGCAAGGATGATAAATTCATCAATCTCTGGCTGTATGACTGTTTCAGTAGTATATGGGTGGCCAGTTACCAAATCTTTCATGTACGAATCTCCCAAGGCTCTTGTCACGGCTAGCACACCGTTGACGCGATTGTTCAGGATTAAGCCTCCAGCATTTGCAACCCGCTTCCCCTCATTTTCGTCACTGCCCTTGTGATCATAGGATAGGCGTAAGGCCTTGCCATTACGGCATAGGACAATGCGCGCATCGCCAACATTTGCAGTATATAGGACACGCTGGCGGGTTGCAGACTCTTGGAGTTTGGCCTGGGAGGGGGGGCTTGGTGCCGAGCTTACAGGCGGAGGTGTGCCGTTGTTACTGGTTGTATGCGGGGCTTTGGGAGGAGTTTGCGGTTGTTCTGTGGTATGGTTACTACCATCGGTCTTGGGTGCATTTGCTGCTTCCGCCTTAGCTGCAGCGGCGGCAGCAGGGGCGATAGCAGTAGAACCGGTGGCTGATTGAGGGTTTGGTATCCTATCCTCCCATCTCAGTACCGCAGCCACAGCAGTGCATCCACTGTTCTTCACAGGGAGTTTCTCAAGCTGCTGGTCAACGTTTGTAAAGGTCTGATCTAGGAGGTCTGGAATCGGCGTGTTAGGGTTCTTCCGAATAGTCTCCTCGAGAATGAGATGTAGCTTCTTGCCGCACCAGTCAGCTGCAAATGTTCCCGCGTGTCCGTCAAAGATAGCAAAGTATCCATTATCCGTCTCCACAACTCCAGTAGATTCAGAGACGGAGTCGGACGATTTCGAAATCGATGAGCTGGTGTCGGTGCTGACAGCCGGAGCAGGCGTGTTGAGAAAGTTGTAGAGATAGGAATGCGTATCTTCCATTGTTCTTCGACACTTTTTGTTTTTGTCTTCGGTCACGCCAACCCTAAACGTTGACCTTGGAGTAGGTAATGATTCACCAGCGGAGTTATTGTTGGATCCTTGAGGCACATTGAGCGCGGGATCAGTCTTGCCTAGCTTCTGTATCGGAGTTTGAGCATGCTGATGTATCGGCTCGCCCGTACCTCCCGACGAAGAGCCGGAGAAGTGCAACTTTGCACTACCAAACATGGACTTGCCGATCCCACTCCGCCTCTTCCCCCCCGCGCCCTCGCCGTTAGAAACATCTCCAGAAGCCCCGCTGGCGTTGTTCCTCTTATCTCCACTGTTTGAGTCTTCCATGGCGGAGGTGAGTGCGTTTTTAGATGAGGGGGGAGAATGCGCTGCGTTTACCCCGCGAGTAGTCTCGTTATCCTTTATGGCAGACGAGGAGTTGCCGAACATTCTACCCAGCAGTCCTCCCTGGCCGGACAAGCTCCTTCGCTTGCTTCCTGCCAGCTTGAAAAGAATAAAGGATTTGAGGAGATCGGGGCTTTTGCAGCGCGGGGACTAGGACGCTATAGCGAGAAGTGGGCTTGAAAGAACGAGGCTCGGCGCGTAAACGAGTTCGTAATTAGAAGCGCGTCTGGAAATAGAGTTGGACCTTGAAGATTATAGAAATCTGGCAAAACGGTGTGATGGCTGCCCACGAGATGACTGACGACGGAGAACAGACCTAGGCGATGACACTTCGTAAGCTAGATTTTCTATGCTCTCCCTCTCTCTCTCGTGTGTGCTGTGTCTCAAACCAACAAAGCTCTGCGGATATGCACAGCACGGCGCATCTACCCACTAATTGTTTGGAGCGGGCGGTAATTTGACCCGGCAGAAATACCACTGCAAACGCCCATACAACGCGTGCACGCTTACTTTCAGAGTCAATATCTCAGAGGCGGGTTGAGCTGGTGGAGACGCTGGTGCGGCGTGGCGTTGGGGCAGTTGGATGGAGCACGGCAGTGAGGGAAAGGCAAGGTGGTGGTGAATATGCACATAGGACGGCTGGAACACCGGGGCGAAGAGCAGGGTCCACTTACTTACTGCAAAGCCCAGCTCGACGTCGTGCAACACCGCACCGAACAGCAGCACGCACAGCAGCTGTCGATGAGTCGAGTGGTACGAATTCGCCCTTCCACCAGCCCACTTACCCCACCTCCACGCTGATGATGAATAAGCGGTGATTCGTATGCGGCTGGCGGAAAAACAGCGGCCGTCCTCCGACTTTCAACTGGGACTCCATGGATATGATATATAACTCTGTGGGCATCCGCCAACCTCTCTGCCCACATTCTTGCCCGCGGGCAAGCCTTAACATGGGCTTGGTTCCTCTGGGGCACAAGGCAGATAATATGCAGCACTACTAGGACAGAGCAAGGTGGATTCCAGCAGCAGGCACGGTTTGTCTTTTGTTTCAGCCTTGTCACTCAAGTCGTTTCGCTCACTTTATGAGCTCAATAGACTAGGATACTCACGCTGTACAAACTATCATACAGCCACAGTTGCGCAATGAACTAGGGTTTTGGTTGGCTCTTGTGGGAGGCGGTCTGCGGTTGCGGCCGCTGGCAGAAAATAAAACTTTAAGTGGTAGGAATTGGCGGCACTGCCGCCTTTGCGTGACGACAACAATGCGCCAGCATCTGCGGAATCTCTCACAAGGCCAGCCGCGCCTTGGCGATTGAGGTCTAGAAATCAATAACTAAGGCTCGTTTGGGACTTGCTTTATCCCTCCCACCCCTCGGAAATTGGCTAGCTGGAGCGGGGCGGCTTCCCCCCATGGTATCAATCCCTTTCAAGGTGAGCCTTCTCCGAGAGTCACTTGAGACGGCGAAATCCAACAATGTGCGACTCACTCCTCGGGGCGGGCAAACTCCCGAGAAGGCTTCGCCCAGCGAATTCTACACGCTACTCACTCATTAGTGTAAACCAATGTCAGACCGTCGCTCAAACGCCTGTCAAAGATGACCCAGAGGAAATCCCAGACAGCACTTCGCCCATGTCTATCGGCGTAGGCTGTCTAGCCTCGCTTGGAGGTCATCATCTCCGGAGCCGCCTCCAATGGCTTCAGCGACCCTACTCTCTGCCTGGGCATTCTTCTGAAGCCCGGTTGGAGTTTCTCCCAGCTGTGTGATCCCCAAGGTTAGTAAGATGGCTAGCCCCCACCACAGACACCACACCCCACATAAACTCCAAGAAAAACCACACAGAATAGTTTGATGTGGAACATACCGCCTGTCCTAAATCCACACCAATCTCATCCAGTACCTCTTTGACGACCTCTTCACCTTCTTCCTCGTCTTCCAATCCAGTTACATCGTCAATGGCATCATCCATCATCTCCTGTCGTTGATCCATAATGTCGTTTTCTTTTTCAAATTCCATAGCTATTCGTTGGAGGGCCGGGAGATTCATTTGTCTATTCATACTTCCAAGTAGGGATGTGGCTCCTTTCATAGACTGCATCATCTGCTCGTTGCTACGGACAGTCTAGAGTAGTAGAGAAGTTAGTTAGGGTCGCCAGTACTAGGACGATATTGTGACACACCTGTATGCGTAGCGACACAGCTTGGAGCTGCGTACGCATCTGATAGAACTTCTGAATGTATCTGCCGACCTAGTTAGGAGCATACCTAGGGAGCCATAGGGGTTCAAGGGCAGCCACCTCCTCGTCCTCACCAAATCCTTGGCCTGGATTTTGCACGCGCCCATCTGCCCATTCTTGGCGCTCTTTTTGATGTCCTGTATAAGTTTCTTCTCTTGGTTCTCTAGCTTCTGTCGCTCGCGGTCAAGCTCCCGCTGAGCTTTCTCTAAGGCTCGCTGGTGCTTGCGAAGCCTTTCGGCTGGGGTCATGCGCTTTCCAAACGCCCATTCAACGATCTGCAAAAGGATGCTAAGTATCTTGTAGGTTGGAAACTAGGATGGAGCGGGGGCAGACAGAGACGCAGTACTCACATTCATTGTGGCGATGCGTAGAGCGAAACCAAGCTGCCCCAAGATGTAAGGTTAATGCCCTTCTGTCGTGAGCCCAACACTCAACGCTCTAGATGACGTTGCCCAGTTGGTGGCTGCAGTGTTTACTGGTGCTAAGGGCTGCGCACTGAAGCGAATAAGTGATCACCTTTCCCATCAGTTCTTGTTCACCATCACTCGCCCGCCAATCTCATCGAAGCATCGATCCAAAATAATCGAACAGTCCAAACAGTCTGATAAACTCCTGGCTGAAAACGACAACAGCACTTCGATCGTATAGCTAGGCTCGTCCCCAAGATGAGTCAGGGGCTCTCCTCTGGTGGCGAGTGTTCCGCCGGGGGTTCCTCATCGGGACCCTCAAACTCACAGTCTAGAAGCAACCCTCCCGGACCATCGAACGCGCGACCAACTTACATGACGGTTGGATCAGGGTCAACCTCAGCAAGCGCGGCTGCTCTGACCGCAATGTTGGAAAGCGATTCGGGTTACGGGGGTAGTGTCGCGGGAGACTCCACTGCGGGGACTGGTCAACCCGGTGGCGGATGGCATCCGGGTTTGACGGAGGACATGCCAACCCCGTCCCATACTCCTGTATTGATGGGCGAGACGAGCGAGGCCTGTACGTGTGCATTTGCGTCATATGAGCTTGGGGTTCCGACCGGATTCCTACTAACACTGGATAATTGGCAGCGGAGAACGAACGGCGAACACTGGCGAGCCATGTTCATCAATTAGTATAGTATGTACACACTCGACCCAACTGATTGTGAAACCGTTGCCAACTCTGTACAGTAATCAAAACCGCGCTGCGTTAGGCCGCTGTATTAACCGTACGGTTGAGATTCTCGGAGGACTTCAACGGACCAACGCATCCTGGCCGGCTCATTACCCCTCTGTCCAACGCACCGATATCCTCACTACTCGGCAACCACCTACGAGCCGCACTGGTCTTGCCCGCACACAATCGACCGCTGCGGGTTTCGATCGATTAGTGTCCCCTTCCGATCCTCCTACAAGACCAAACGCACCCAAGCGAGCGTCAACTTTATCAGGCGAAGACAGCACGGCGGCCGAGTCAAGCTCAGCAGCAGAGAAGAGACCTGCGACGGAGCCACGGTTAATAACGCCACAGATAGCGCAGGAATTCTCGATACTGAAACTTGACCTGAAGCTCGGCGCTCTTTCTCAGACTGAACTTGTCCACTCACTAGAGAAACACTCCATAGCATCACTACTGGATGGAAAGATTAGCCAAAGCATTAGGCATCTCCTCTCACTACGCGAACGAATAGAAGACACGTCGAGTAAAGTTCTTGTAACGGGTGATCTGAATGCGGGAAAGTCTACATTCTGCAACGCCCTATTGCGGAGGAAGGTTCTTCCCGAAGACCAGCAACCTTGTACAAGCATCTTCTGCGAGGTCTTGAACGCTAGCGATAATGGTGGAATTGAGGAGGTTCATGCGGTGCACAAAGAGAAGCTGTACGACCGGAATGACGAGAGCACCTATGATGTTTATCACCTGAAGGAGCTCGAGAAATTAGTTGTGGATAACACCAAGTATACACAGGCAAAAGTCTACGTGCGAGATATCAGGTCAATCGACGAATCACTACTCAGCAATGGGGTTGTAGATATCTCTATCATTGATGCGCCTGGTCTCAACTCGGACTCTCTCAAAACGACAGCCGTCTTTGCCAGGCAAGAGGAGATTGACGTAGTCGTCTTTGTGGTGTCCGCGGAAAACCACTTTACACTATCTGCGAAAGAGTTCATATTGAATGCTGCACATGAGAAGGCTTACATATTTATCGTTGTCAACCGATTTGATAACATTAGGGATCAGACTCGGTGCCAGAGGATAATTCTAGAACAGGTTGCCCATTTAAGCCCGCGAACTTTCAAAGAATCAGCCGAGTTGGTTCATTTCGTTTCAAGCAATGCAATACCGACTATACCCACTGGCGGTGATAGCGGTCCTGATCCTCCAGATGATAGTGCAGATGGAGACGGTGATGGCGATGAGGCGTCAAAACGCAAAGGAACTGATATGAGTGACGACGGAGGTAAGGGGAAGGGGAAGGAGAAGGAAAAGATTGAGGACTTTGAAAGTCTTGAACAAGCACTTCGCCGTTTTGTACTCGAAAAGCGATCCCGGTCGAAGCTCGCGCCTGCCAAAACCTACCTCCTTAATGTCCTCGGTGACATGCACACCCTTGCGACAGTAAATAGAGATGTCGCCCAGTCGGAAATCGATAGGGTGTCAAAAGAGCTGCAAGATCTCGAGCCAGTATTCGAACAGTCAATGAAAGCACGAGAAGAAGTCTCAGACGAGATTGATCGCACAATTGATCAATCCTGTTCGGAGATCTATAACTACACGCGGTCAACCCTTTCCACGACCATTGCCCGTGTTGCGGAAGAGGATCTGGGTGTTCCTTATCCCGGATTCTTAAATGCCTTTCAGTACGCGGAAGACATCAAACTAGCTATGCTGGACCAGATATCTACCTCCCTTACAAGCTGCGAGGAGCTCGCACGTGAGCGAACTGTGCAAGGCGTCTCGAGCATCAAATCACTAGGGCTGCTCCATCTCGGCAACGAATACGCCGACATGAATTTCCGGTCTGATGTCATGTTCCGTCGCAAACGAGACGCTCTGGCGAGACAGGTTAACACAGAAGTTGAAATTTGGGACTTTTTTGACCTTCCGAGCCTGTTACATAGCCAGGAGAAGGTCGCTGGGACAAGTATGGCGTTGACGGTTGTGGGTGTGATGGGAAGTAGAATGGTTGGAGGCATTGGTTGGGTGGATGGCGTAGTAGGAGCAGCAAGGGTGCTAGGCACCAAGGGCGTAAGACCCTTGATAATACCGGGAATAGCCTTAGCTGGTAAGTTTTTCGAGATGCGCTTTCGTACCCCACCCTCACTAACACACCATCCTTAAGTCATCGCCGCAACTACCTACGCTATCTCCCAGATCCCCACTACCCTCCCACACCGCCTTTCCACCAAACTCTCTACCAACCTTACCGCTATCGATTACGTCCACCAAAACAGCGACCGCGTCTCCAAAGAAGTCCGCAAGGTCCTCCATTTCCCGGCCGACAACCTCCGCGTCGGCTTGCAGCGCTCTGTCGAGAAACTGACCGTTCGGCGCGAGGAGACTGTGAAAGTATGCAAGGAGAGCGAGGTTGCGAGAAAATATTTTGGGAATTTGATCAAAGAGAGTGGGGAACTTAGGGGGGTGGTGCAAAGAGTGGATCTGGAAGGGCCGGTTGCGGGTGGGTATGAGTCGTGACCATTTGGTTTTCCCCCCCCCGGCCCGACAGGCGTTTTTTTTTCTTTGTCTCTGGATTCCTTGCTGGGTGTGATTAGCGTAGTCTAGACGGTTGCATAATTACGAAAAAGAAAAAAAAGTTAGCTCATTACTGTACCCAGAAGGGAGGAGGTGTTTGAGTTTTTAACTTTGTTTTTTTTATCTTTATTTTACCTTTATTTTTTATTTTCCTTTTCCCCTCCCTATCCATCATATATACGTATGTATGTGTATAGTATAGGTATATAAGTATGTACGGTACGTAAAAAAACCCCCCCCCCAAAATGAAACCAAAAAATGTGTATAGTATTGGTAACTATGTGATTTGTATTACTCCTTACGGATGGATAAACGGGGTTGGAAAGAAAGGGGGAACGGAGGAATGTGTTTTTTTTTTTTTTTTTTGAATCTCAATTTTTACGTCGTTAACCTAGACTAAACTGGGTAAGTTAGTTGGGAAGGGGGAAGGAGGGGAGGGTGTGTTTTTTTGTTTATCCAAATTTTTTCTTTTCTACATTGAGCGTCGTGGCCTGGACTAAGATACTTAGTTGGGGGGAGAGGGGCGGGGGGAGTTTTGGATCCCATCTCCCTAGGGCCATAAAAAAAACCCCGCCCCAAACTATACATATACGAGGATAGGTCCGCGCTCTTTGCGTTAAACAAAAAAAAAAAAAAAAGAAAAGAAAAGAAGAGAGCGGGTGAGATAATCCTAGAGATTATTTCACCGATGAGGTCTCTGTCTCGTGCTCCTCTTGACAGCTGCCGAATCTCTTGCAACGCCAATACTCCTCGTCTTTTTTACCTTTGGCGTCGGGATCTCCAACCCCCTCAGTTTCCTCATCACTCTCTCCTTCTGCTTCTGCGCCTCTGGGTCCTCGTACGTCACTACTTGGCTCGCGAGCGGCACCTCCGCCATCGCATGGAATCTTTCCTGGGATAGAAGTTCGAGGCCGTCGTCCGTTGCTGCATTGTTATTGTTATCGCCGCCACCAAGGATCTTTAATGACGGTGTACCACCCGCCTCCTCGGCGCCGTTGGTGCTTGCTCCGGACAAGGTGAGAGCGACAGAAGCATGTGAGGAAACGGTTGAGGCAGTGCGGCCGAGTAGGCCACGTCGAGGTCTTCGCCCGCGGTCACCCATCGGGGGCTGGTCTCGAAGGAGTTGTCCCCGCTGGTGTCTCAATAACTCAGCTATTTTTTCGCCAATATCCTCCCCTTTCTGTGGGTCAGATCTTGTCGCTTCGAGGGGGGCTTCGGGGGTACCCGGTGTGCCCTGGCTAGTGGGATTGACTTCCTGGCCTAGATCTTTTAGAGGTGTGCCCCGTTTGGGTATCCCGTTGTGGCTGGCATTATCACTCCTATCATGATGAACACCGCTGGTCTCTTCGGACCTCATTGTACTCATACCTATGGGAGGTTCTGCAATACCCGTCTTTTCGCGAGATTCGCTACCTGCAGGCTCACCAGCACGGCGAGCTTGTCCTTTCGCCTTGCTAGCTATTCCTGTACGGCGGGATGGTGAATTTGCCCGACCTCCCGAATTCCGCCTAGGTTCTATACGTCCATCGGGCGTTTCACTTCTATGCGGTACTAATGGGTTCGCCGCCCTTTTCGGGGCGGGGATGCAGTACCTTTCAAACGGCTGCACTTGGCCAGTTTTCACACAGTCCCAGAGCCACTCGGCAGAGACCGCAGGAATGTCCCACATGAAGGCGTGCTTTACCTTCATTCCCGCGGATGTTGAGTTACATATAAGAACGGAAGTCCGCTTTGTCAGAGAGCCGTCATACGTAGCGCCTATCGAGACAGTAAGACTCAGACCCATCTGCAAATGGGCGATCCAGATATCCACTTACCCATCAGATCAACTAGTTTAGAAACGTGTAGCAAGTCTACGTCCCCAAAAGCTGTCGAGCAGATTGTCATTCGCTCAAACCCTGTAACTTCTTAGTTCGAAGCACACTTCTATAGTCGAGCCCTGGGGCTTACCTGCTATTGGGAAACGAGGAAAGGGACGACTCGTTACGTTTTCGTTTGGATCTACGAAATCTCTGCAGTACAGACATCGCTCAATCCACCATTCATTGACGATTGTCGCTCTACCATCTGGTATATCTGGACACTTGCTCAATGACGAGCTATGGGGAACGACAACGTAGTTTTCTGAGCACGATTGCGTAGAGTCGAGTTGAGAGAGTTCAGATATTGAAGAAGATATCTCCGCATCGTGTGATGACAAATGCTCTCTCAAAACTGACGTCTAGTGCGGTGTAAAAAAATCAGCTTCCCCAGAATCTGACACGTTCTCGAGTTTACGGACGTACCTTTTTCTGGTCAAATCCGTGCAGGACGAATCTCCGACCCTGGAACAAACCGCCGCTACCTCTCGACCCGGCGCGAGACCCTACCACCTTGTCTTTTTCTACATCCGTATTCCCACCCGAGCTGTTTGAGCCGGGAGCTAGAGAATCCTGTCGTTTGTGATTCGAATCCAAAATCGCGCTATGCCTAATAGGTGCCACGCTCAACGGGGTTTCATCCCATTCACTCCTTTGCTGTGCCTTTTCTCCAAAGCCACCACCGATAATGTCATCCCAGATACTCACGTTCTGGCTGCCCAGCTTTTGTGACGCACTACGCCTCAACTTCCGACGCTCTCCAAACTCTTCGCCAAGCACCGCAGCAGCCTCAGCATCGTCACGGGATCTCTTGCCTAAGCATGAACCAGAAGCCGTCCTCCGAATCCAGGCATTCTTCCCCCGTTCTTCTCGAGGGATACTGTGGGTGTATTCCCTCTCATCGAGTGTCATCCCCCGCTCCAAACTATCCCGCAGCCACTCCGGAGTAACAATGTGGAGGCCCCATGTCGAAGCATAGTGGTACTTTCTACCCTCGGGTTTCTTTGCCATCAAATGTGTAACCAGCTTGGTCAAATCTGCGTGGTATTCGGCGCCATGTGCTGTAACCAGTTCTTGCAGTTTCTGTCGCTCATCAACTGTGAAGAGGAATGGTGAGTACTATCCGTGGCGATGAACTGCAGCAGAAACACACCGTCTTCAACTCCCGTAAAGCAGATCCTGAGGCCTGAAAAGACAGGGAACTTGTGCTTTTCCTCCAACATTCGAACGTCCGTCTCTCCCCCCTCAATCCATGACTGACGAACAGCCTCGACCCAGTCACGGTCCAGAACCTTCACGTCTGGCCTCTCCTTTGCTACGTATCTGTACTTTGGGGTGTTTAGCTCGCCGACAACGAGATGCGTGACGTCGGAAGTGAGGTCCAATTGGTTGACAGCACCCATCTGCTGTGCGCACGAAGCCAAGCGTGACTGTTATACACATGGCCAACGTAAGCGTCCAGATCTCCCTAAGCACCCCAGCAACCATATCGGTTTGACTTGATCTGGTACTTACACGTAGCTCGGGCGGGATGGAGGTGCAGCACAAAACGACCCCTCGCAGAGGGAGCGAGGCTCTATCCGCTGGGCCAGACGTGAGCACACATTCCTCATCGGCTCGGCATCATGGAAGCCAGAGAGACACTCACCGAAATCGCCATCGCCATCCATCTCTGCTGCAACGGAGAAGGTGCTGGCTGGCAGGTCTGCGCGTGGGATCCGGGCAGGTTCGCGTCGCAGTAGCTGCAACGCGACATGATGCAGCTACATAGAAGCGAGTCACGTGTTAGGCCAGCGACTTATTCTCCAGAAACAGAACTGTACGGCGGCCTGCAGCCACCAGTGGGGCACGTGATCCGAGACCATCCACGCACCCAGCGTTCGTGTTCGGCCCACTATCCCACCCCATGCTCCCCTGGGCAACTAGCACGGCGCATATACGGGGAGCGAACTACGTAGGGCGGTTCGGGGATCTCTCCCCTTCCCCTCCTCCTCCCCATTGCCCGATGTCTGATGCGTTATGTACATACGTACTACGGTATTTACCTGTATCGTAAATACACGGTTGAGCCCAAACCGGGCATTTGCAACCCCAAGTCTCGTCAATCGCCAAGTGGCAGCAGTGCTTGTTTTGTGAGGCTTGACTGGCTCCACGCCATTGGCCCTGCGTGACGCTTCCTGCGCAATGACGACGAAGTGCCGCCCGTTCCTTGATCCGAAACCGACCTCTGGATCTCGCTGGCTCTGACGCGATCCATCACGGCGCTTTTCGTCGGCCCCGCCAAACGCCATATATTGTGACCGTGTTCCAGTGGCCATCGCCAAATCCCCGATTCCCATTGAAACGCCGCGTCGACCTGACAAACCCCCGCCCCCGCCGCTGTCTCCGCACAGCCGACCGATACCGGCTAAAACCCCAACAGCTGCAACGCAACTCCAACGCTCTCCCAGACGCAGCGAGAAGCTGACACTCGCTCACACCGCTAGCCTGGCCCAACCCCCAAATGCCGTCGGCTTCGGTGGTTTTCTGGTACGTCACCCTCGGCACCAGGCCTCTCGTTACTAATCCTGATTCATCTTGGTGCTGCTGTTAAATTTTGCATGTTGCTCTTGTGATTCCATTCGATTATTTATAAATTTCATTGTTCCCCTCACTTCGCTCCTCAGTGGCAGGTGGCTAGAGCGAGGGCGGAAGTGTCAGACCGGCGTTTATCCGTTGGTGTTTCACCGTGCCATACGGAGTACTGCGCTGCTGGGTGTCAACTAGCACGAAGCAATCCGGACACCACGCCCCTCCCGTAAGTCAGAGTCGTCTTCTAGCCCTTGTGACCGCTTTGCGATCTCTATAGCATGTTCGCGACGCCGGACGCTGCCGCTGTCGCGTTTCACCTGTTGTTCTAGCGAATGCGAACGTGGACAAAATTGATCTCGTCCATATATTCACACCCGCCCCCCCCCGTACCTCAAGCTGTGGCCCCCAAAGCTCGGTTTCTAACTCTTTTTTTTTTTTTTTTTGGTTGTACAAACTGGCCAGCTCACACATGGCAGATTCTTCAAGGCAGGTCCACTCACTGCGGGGAATTATTACCTACACGCCTCAACATCAAACCCATTCAACCAGCTCCATTCGGGGCTATTTCCGGGGCCGGAGAGAACGGTCTGGCCTTATCCAGGTCCTCCGATTTCCCTCCCCTGACAGGGGAATAGGGAAGCCTCTCGTCAAAAAACTGGCTTCAAAGGAGAACGCGAAGCGTTTCCTTCGCTCTTTTACCCTTTCGCATTCGACTCAATCCACTTCAGCAGCAACCGCTAGTCTGTCAGCACAGCCAGCAGGTCCTGGGCTTGCCCAGTCGACGCTTTCCGCGCACGTTGATCACCGCAGGATGACTTCAGCTCCAGCGAGGGCATCTAGGTCGCCTCAGCCGTACTCCCCGTTCAACAATGGGCCTTCTCAGAGATACCAAGCATCAACTAGCACGCTTGCCAGTTCGGGTAGTTCTCAACCGTCTTCCCAAAATGCCAGCAGGTCGGCGTCCCCATCATCGGTGGACCGTGCCGGGACCAGCGAGAACACGCAACATCCTCCTCTCACCAGGGAAAAGCCGATTGCAGCTGCGGGTTCCATCTCTGCCTCAATAGTCCTAGCTGAGCCAATGCTTTTCCTTCACGGGTTTGAGCCAAACGATATAGGTGAGAGGGCGCCGGCCATGCTTAGGGGGAGCCTGGTTGTAAGAGTCACCAAAAGTACAAAGATCAAATCCATATACCTGCACTTTACAGGGAAATCTAGGACAGAGTGGCCGGAAGGTGAGCTTGAAGCCCCACATAACCAAACTAGTGACGGATCTGCTGACCCTAGGTCTATGAGAAGGCATTCCACCGAGAAGGGTGGACTTTAGCGAAGAACGCACAATAATGCATCATATTTGGTCATTTTTTGACGCAAAATTTGCCAATGCGAACCATAGCCCTTGTGCTGACTATGTAAGATTGCACAACCAACCGCCGAAATCATGGGACCCCCAAGTGCTACCAACTTCATTTGGTTCTACATTCAGCAATTTTGCACGTTCAGCATCACCTACACGTATCGAGCAAAAACGACACTCTTTACAATTAAATCAATCCGCGAGTTTTGGCAAGGGGGAACTGGCAACATATCAAGCTGCTACGTCGAAAGGCTATAGAACGTTCCAGCCCGGCGACTATGTGTACAACTTTGAGCTTCCCCTCGATGGCCACCTACCCGAAACAATCAACGTTGATCTCGGAAGCGTGAAGTACAATTTAGAAGCGTGTATTGAACGCGCCGGAGCATTTCGACAGAATCTCGTGGGGAACAAGGAAATACTAGTCATTCGGGCACCGGCAGAGAACTCACTAGAGCAAGTTGAGCCTATTGCGATTAGCAGAACTTGGGAAGACCAACTCCATTACGACATTGTGATTTCCGGCAAATCGTTTCCTCTAGGATCGCAGATACCCATAGCTTTCAAGTTAACTCCCTTGGCAAAAGTTCAATGTCACCGTATCAAAGTTCTCGTCACTGAAAACGTTGAGTACTGGGCTAGCAATAGGAAAGTCCATCGATTAGACCCCAACAAGAAGATTTCTTTGTTTGAGAAAAGATCCGATGGACCTACGTGCAGCGCATATCCTGGTTCGACCGTAAGAATACTATCTGGCGGAGGTGTTGATTTCGATTGCCGCGCCGCAGCCGCCGCGGGGGACGAAAATGTCCGTGTGGACAACGGCGATAATTTGCTTGGTAGCCTCAAGGGAGAGCACAACATCGGCCCCACAGAAATGGAATTCAGCGTGCAGTTGCCGAGCTGCTCTACTATGAAAGAAAAGAGAGACAGACTCCATTTTGACACTACCTTTCGCGACATCCAGGTGCACCACTGGATCAAGGTAAGGATCACTGCCCCCCCCCCTCCTCTGGTAATTTCGGTTCTGAATTACTGACAGCTGGCTTCTGGCTTTGCAGATCATCCTGCGGTTAAGCAGGCCAGACAGAGATGATCCTTCTAAGCGCAGGCACTTTGAGATC
The DNA here is from genome assembly GCA_021527465.2 of Geoglossum glabrum. NCBI lineage: Eukaryota > Fungi > Ascomycota > Geoglossomycetes > Geoglossales > Geoglossaceae > Geoglossum > Geoglossum glabrum. Next base: position 50,835 of record JAJDFE020000199.1, read on the forward strand.
TCGATAGACTCGCCATTCCACATCCTTTCCTGCCAGGCGACGGCCAGGAACACGTCACTTCCGGCATACTCTCCAGGCCCTCCAAACGGTGATGGCAGCTACGTGTGTGGTTGTCCCGACGCACCTCGCAGCACTACGAATTTCCGCGGCGTCCAAACAATACCAAGCGAAGACGCTACAGCGCCCTTACATGAACTCCAAAGGCCTATCCACCTGCTTCGGTTACCATCCTACAACCCACCGGCCTTTGAAGACGACGTACCCCCACCGCTACTCACACCGCCGCCACTCTATGACAGTATTATATCTACCCAAAACCCACTTGCAGATTATTTTTCGAGACGTAGGGAGCTGAACCTGCCAAGTGAATCAAGCGAGATGGACATGGCCAGCCGGAGGTCACGCACAGAATTCCCGCTATCGCCCGGTAGCCGCATACATAGGAGCATGGATGAGCAGCGGACTTGGACACCGATTGGTGAGTAGGGCTTTGGACCCTACATATATGCATTGAAAGCGCAGGGTTATCGCTGATGTGCCTCATGGCTTTTGTAACGACGCACAAGAAAGTCATGTCAAATGTTTGAAATTCTGAGAAATATATGGCGTTCTAGCGTTCTGCGAAGGCGCTGGCGACCTTGATTTTATTTAACCTTTTTCCGGGCATAAAAACTGGCGCTTTTCCCGCAAGGGATGGGATCTATGGAGTTTTTTTTTTTTTTTTTTTTCCTTCTTTCTTACATTCATTCATTCTTTTTTTTTCTTTTTTTTTTTTTTATATATATATGAAAATGGGCAGTTGATACGGGCGGGTCCAGTGTATTAGCGTTAGCCACACCACTCTAATGAGAAGAAGACGAGGAAGAAGAGGAAGAGGAAGAGTGAAAGGAAAGGAAAAGGAAAAAAAAAGCTAAAAAAAAAAAGGCCTTTCATAGCTCAATTCCTACACGAGAAAGAAAAAAAAAAAAAAAAAACAAAGTTCGTATGCATGTATGTATGTATGTATGTATGTATGTACGATTTTGTATGTTTTTTTTTTTTTTTTTTTTTTTGTATGCATATATACATCTACATGTGTGCGTGAGAGAGAGAGAGAGAGTGTGTGTGTGTATGTGAGATTAAACACGCGCATGTGTATGTCTGTCTGTCTGTCTGTCTGTCTGTCTGTCTGTCTTTTTTTTCGTTTGTTTGTTTGGCCATGCAGGTATGTATCTGTTTAGGCGTCTGTTTAGAGCAATACAGTTTATCTGTTTACTGATCCATGCAGATATCTGTTTATCCACACGGCTGTCTGTCTGTTTAGCAATGCAGTTTATCTTTTATCTGTTTATCAACACGGCTGTCT
>JAJDFE020000200.1:0-54258 GCA_021527465.2 Geoglossum glabrum
TAATACTATAACTACCGGTAGTGCCTATAAACGAGCGCTTACATTCTTAAGCCTCTGTTCGCGAACTTCATTCTCTCCTCCAAGTTCTTCAATCCTATCTTGAGCCTTTCTAGCTTCTCTGACCTTTTTTCATCGAAGCTCACCCCTTAGAGCTGCGTGTTGCCCCCCTGAGATATTCGAGCTCGTCTTGTATTTTGCGAGCTTTCTCCTCCAGCTGACCGGCTAAGACCCTTGGTACTGAAGGATTTATTCGCCATTTCTTCCCGAAGCTAGGCATACAAGGTTATAACCCACATAGGATTGGGCTCTGTCGGGACCACACTAACATCATTCAATTTCTCTTCTGCTTTCTCCTTCTCCCCAAGCGCCTCCAGTCGGTCCCCCCTAACTTCTTCAACTTCAGCCTTGGTCCGCATTTGCTTGCGCACGATCCTCATATTCGTTCACTTGTTGTTTCATTTCGGCCAGCCGTTTGCTCTAATTCCGGAATATTGGCAGCCTGCTCAACTTTTTCTCGCAACGAATCCTAACAGCTCATTAGCCCTTCGCCAGAGTTCTAGAAATCGTGTTAAAACCTACAATCTCGTCCTCCCTTTCTTCAATGATCCGATCCTTTTCTCTTAAATCAAATTCTAATTCACTAAGACTTTCCCTAAGCCTCTCGATGACCTCTTGCTGTTGCCCTGTTCCTTCCTGCTTTCCCCGTAATTCTTGTGCCTCTATTTCTTTGTCGTCTAGTTCACCTCGTAACCGCTCGAGCTCCTCAAGTAGCCCATCATCCGCATGCTTTCTCTTCGATTTCTCTTGAAAATCAAGAACTTGCCGTCGACGTTGTTCTAATTCGCGCTCCGCAGCTCCAAAAATCATACGATAGCGATGAAGCTCTTTCTGTAAGGTGACCTTGTCAACCTTCAGCTCAGTATTCTCCTTCAGAGCAGCTTCGTTATATCCGGGCCCACATTTCCTGAGCGAGTCTTCAGAAAAGTGGATTTTTAGCTTTAGCCCAAAGTTCTCCTTCTTGACCTCATTAACAATCTAGATCCGCGATTAGTCAATCAACCAAGCTACTACACTTGCCCCAGAATCCGGGAGCAGAGCGCAACCTACATTCTCCTGTTCTTTCAAAGTCATCGAGGCTGCTCCGTCCGCCAACACTCCCCCTCCGCCTCTTCTTGAGGGAATATACCTCTAAAAACAGCGGGTATAGACCCCCCAGATCCGGCAGTCAAATCGCTTAAATGTATATACTTGTAGTAATAATAGTTCCAAGCATCAACAGTAGCACAGTAGCACAGTAGCAGCAGCAGCAAAAAAAAAAAAAAAGCGACAAGACCCGGAATGCATGTATTGCGGCATTTTTTTTTTTTTGACTGCGGAGGTAAAAAAGTATGTGCATAGCTGTTGGCTCTGGCGTAATGGGTGTGTGTGGACAAAAAAAAAAAAAGGGGGGGGGGGAGGGAGGGGGGAAATGAAGGGATGGATGGATGGATGGATGGAGGAATGGAGGGGGGGGAAGAAGGAATGAAGGAAAGGAGGGGGAAGGAAAGAAAGAAAGAAAAGATGAGATGAGTCTGTAGATTATGCGTTTACATGTAACATCATCATGATCATCATGATCGTCATCGTCATCGTAATCATCGTTAAAGACGGACGACGACGACGATAAGCAAACGAAAAAACACACCCCTCTCCCCCTCTCCCTCTCCCCCTCCCCTTCCCCTTTTCCCCCCTTCCCCCCCCCCTAAAAAATTAAAATTAAAAATTAAAATTAAAAATAAAATAAAAAACTCTCTAGACTCAATTTTATTATCATCATCATCATCTTTTCTAACATATTCAAAACTTATTATTATTATTATCATTATTATTGCGTAACTATATATAATAATAATAATAATAATAATAATAATAATTCGAACATTATTACTAATAGTCATAGAGAGAGAGAGAGAAAGAGAAAATAAGAAAGAAGAAAAAAAAAATAACAAATCCCGCATGCGGAGTTTTTTTTTTTTCTTTGGACTTTTGTCTTTATTAGCCCCTTTCGACTGGCTATATTGTTTGTTATTTGTTATTATTATTATTATTTGTAGTGTGGCTTGGGAAATATATATATATATATATATATGTGTGTGTGTGTGTATACGGGGAGGGGGATATAGATACGGATACGGCCTGGCTGGCCTTATGGCGAGTCCGCGGGAATCTGCGTTATCAATCTGGTTTACGAAGCAGGCAGGCTGGTGCCCAGACGGATGGAGCTCGCCCATGTCGGTTACGCCACTCGAAAAAACTGGGGGCTGGGTTATCGGCGAGATGGTTGCTGGACGCGGCTTGGATAACATGATGAATATACCCCCCTTTTTTTTTCCCTTACATAGGAGGCAGGGAACTTGGATATTGATATGAGTGCGAGAAGTCTACTTTCCCGCCCGGTACAAATGTTGTCTCGAGCCCTAAAAGAAAAAAAAAAAAAAAAAAAACAAAGAATGAGACATTATGCACCACCAGACGGTCTCAACTTGACTGATATCGTCGAGAGAGTAAAGACATGTTTAGAGACTGAATTTGAGTGAGTTTGAGTTTGAAGGGATGGACTGTGGACCGGGGACTCTTACCGCAAGGAAACTCCGGTGTGCTCATGCTGGCAACTGCGGTACAACGCGTACTTCGAAAGGACGTAGAATATGCCCGGGAGGATATAGCCGGGCTGCGTCGGTGGATAGCGGCGATACTCCTTGGAATGGAGGTGCGAGAGTTTTGTGATTATATAATAATGAATTTTTGTTCAGGAGCGTCTTTGAAGAATCCATATGGATCTACGCTGGGCCATTTTCTTAGAAAGTTGTTCTTCAAGTCCTTCCGCTCTGCGGACGAGAATTCCCGATCAGAAGAAAAATCTGCATGGAGGAATCCATTGTGTTTTGAGTCAAGCTCAAAATAGCCTATGCGCGAGTATAGAGGGAGTTGTGTGTCGGAACAATTTTCAACACGATCCAAAGCCAATCCGCGCACGACCCACGTGTTGATGAGCTTGTACTTCTCCGTTCGTGTAATTGGTTCCACGCGTATCTCTAGACAGTATATCTCCTCTGGCAAGGTGTCCGTCGTGTCTGGGACAAGCCAGCCTACGGGAAGTCCCTCATGCGTCTGCAGTATGTGTGCCCTAGGCCCCATTTTAGCATCATTCGAAATTGGCTTAATCATTTCAAGATATTCGAATCTGCCCTCCGAACGCGGCCACCACCCTGGGTCGCCTCTGTTTTGTTTTTGCAGCTCGCGTGCTTCGAAAAGTTCTTCATCTCGGTATCCAGGAGGGCTGAAGCATAGAGCGTCAACTCCTCCACGACGGGCAAAATAGAACCGATTGGGCACTGCTCTCCACCTTGCTCCCCTCAGTTTTCCACTGACCTTTAGTTGTAAGCCCTTGATTCCTGCGGCGAATATAATGCCGTTGCCGTCGTCGTCGTCGTCGCGAACAACTTCGGACTCAATGAGTTCTTCGACGGAGAGTTTGGAGTTTTCGTAAACTTCGCCGGCCGAGTCGTTGAAAATGACGCCATCCACGGATAGCCATGACCAGGTTGGATAGTTATCTGCTTCACCAGATGGCCGGCTTGTAGTACCCATATCGACATACCATAGCAGACTCGCAACAAAATCATTCGAAGTGGTACCCCGCAGATTGATTTCGGAACGCAATGAGGGTAAGGACATCGGAATACCAGCGTCTTCCATGGACGCTACGAGACCTAGTATTGCCAAAGGTCTATCGGTTCGGTTGGTGAGTTGTCTCTGAGTATAAGAGTTTACAAACTCCCACCACAAATTTGAAGAGTATTTCCTTGCTACAGATGACCCAGGACGTAATCGGTTGGATTGGAAGTAAGCTCTCTCATCTCCTTGGGAATGCAGATGCACTACTTCTCCAGAGTCATTCCTTAACTCGAAATGCAGCTGGCTTTCGCCAAAGAAGACAATACGTCGAGACAGTGCTCTCTCCTGGAGACACCATCCTCGCCGGTTCCATTTGCATAATTCGAGTTCGATACGCCGGGTCTTCTCGATGTCCATTTGCGCCGGTATGGCATAAGTAGCTCTGGCGTTACCCGTGTGATCACGCACTCCAAGGATGCATGGATGGTTGGATAGGGGATCCTGCGTGCGAAACAGCCCTTCTTTGCCGCTCCACGCGGCTGAAGCTACAATGGTAAACGCGGCGTTTCTGTATACATCGCGCATTGTTACGCTCTCCCGTTCCCAATCTTCCTGTGAATCTTGAATTATACACAAAGAATCTATCCAGAGGAAGGAGTAACCGAGGGATGCGGCGGTCGTGATGGTCTGCTGGAAAGTCTTTGTCAATTTCGCTACGGACACTCCAAGCCTTAGGGTATGCTGGTTTTCCAGTGCTAGCTTATAGAAGTCGGGATTCTCTCCCCAACAGTGGCTTAAAGCAACATATTGTATATTCTTGGGATCCTCGGAAATGTCAATGTGAGGCACTTTATACACACTGGCGCCTCCATTTGTCCAGTATTCTACCTCTTCCCGTCAGCGAGACTATCCTGATCATCAGTGAACGCCTCGTTTACTAACCTTCACATCTGGGACAATAGGAACATTGTTTCATCTGAATTTTCAGTTGTCTCTGCGTAGATCTCCACTTTTCAGCTAGGCAGGCGCAGCATTGCTGACCGCTCGTGTTTAGACAACCCATCGCAAATTTGTGGCCACATCCATCTGCCACGAGTAAGTCGCTTCCACCATTTCCGGCAGCAAGTGCCCGGGCCATAATCTCATCCCTGTCCATGATACGGACGATGCCGAACTCCAATGCCGACCCTATATGAAGCACTCGACTAGGCAAGAAACTTGCCGATTCAGTAGACTCTGTGTCCTGAAGCCAATGCCTTATTAATGACAAGGCATAACCAGAGCCAGTGAATTTTGATAAGGGCATCTTGATCGGACTAGTAATTTGGGGATGGCATTGAAGTATTAATATTGGTGGAGCAAACTCCGACTCTCCCTGTTGAACCAACATATGATCCTCAAAATCACGAATGCCAGGCATCCACCTCCTAGGTCGTTTGAACCTTCCAAAGTGCGGAACAATCTGAGCTGCCCCTTTCCCAACCTCTAACGAGTGGACTTTTCTTAACTGGGAGTCGGTCGGCGAGATATCACTGTCGAATGATTCGATCACTAGCCTTATTCGCCGACGGCACTGAAATCTATTTGCGATGGAATTTTTTTGATCATCTTCGAGCGCGCTTTCGAGGGCTTCCTCCCGTTGATTTTGTAGCGTGGCGTCTCCGGTGAGAAGAGACACACGTTGCGCAGGACTCATGGAGGTCCATATTAGAGTGCAAAGGTGGCAGCCATTCTCAACAGATTCCAAGAGCTCCCGTGGCGTTGAATAATGCCCAAAACACTCTCTTTCTCGGATATATAGACCGAAATGTCGCAATGGATTAAGTAAATCTCGGGATTGAATAATATTAGATGCACAACATATCCACCGACAGATGTTGCATAACGAGTGTGGCTTGAGTGCCGCAGGAGTTGCTCCATTGGAATTCAGCGAAAGATGCTGCCATCCAGGGCGGGCGAGGAATCCCGAGCGAATACTCGATCTTGATTCCAGGTGGCGTGGAGTATAGTCATCGTTTTGCTCAACGTCATGCTCAGTGGACACGGGATAAGAAGAGGATGAGTCGTCGATGCAACAAGAACAGCGAAGGAATTGAGGGAACAGCTGCGCTTCATCTGTCTCTATCGGTGGGCGGGTTAGTGATCTCCCGACTGGAAGCTTATCCCTGGGAAAGTATATGCAACTATCACCGACTTCATGGGAGCCTTTGGGGTCTGAAACAGATGTCAATCCGCCGTAGCGAGCCACGCGGATGTCTTTAAATGTCTGATGCAATTCCGCGAGCCGGCGGTCCCTTAACGCCTCATTCGGCAGGTGTTTGCGCCATTTGTGAAAACATTGAATTGCAAAGCATATCGTCCATTCGGCGGTAACGGCAATTTGGAATGTGCATAGCCAGGTTATGAGCCATCTTGTGAAATTCAGAGAAATGTCCTCTTTGGTTGGCCTTGTGAATTTCAGAGTGTTGTCCTCTTTTTTTGGTTTTTGACCGAAATTAAGAGCGTACAAAAGGAGCGCAACGCAGAGAAGACCATTTCCGACTAGGATGGGGGTCTCATTTGAACGAATGTAAACCCATGAGTTAAATGCAGCCTTCACACAGGTGAGGATCGCGAGTCCAATAACATAACATAGCGCCGGTAGAATTAGCATAGCTGACCTAGCGTTGATTCCTCCGATCGTCAATACTATAAACAAGAAAATCCACACGCCCAAGAGGCCCTTAGTAAGGGAGTCAAAGGAATATAAGAGTGGCAGGGCAATTGAGCACCATTTCGAAGAGCAAATTTTGTATTCTGTTGAACAAGGGGGCTGAAAAACGAGTCGGATGAGTCGCAGAAAGGTGCTGGCACCAGCTAATCTGGGCAGATCGGAGACATGTGTGGAAGCTAATCTGTAAAACGACCTTGCGCCTTACACAATGACATATTAGTCTATCACCAAGAGAAGATTGTCGGAAAGGAGCATTATATACCCTCAATAACGATAGAAATCCCTCCCATCCTTCCTGTACTCCGCCGGTGCGTCAGTTAATGTATGGCCATGAGCGATTCGCGGTTCCACGGACAGAGAGCGCCGGAGAGCGAACTGGTATCTAGGCTGGTGGGTGGAGTCCTAGATACCGGTCGTATTGTGTGTCGAAACTGTCGAGGGAGGTGAAGAAGAGAAGCCGTGAGGGTCTCAGGAAACCACAGGGCATATATAGAAGCTACGCCAAGCCGCAACTAACAGAGAGCATGGTCCTCGGAAACCCTACGCGACCCCCACCGTCTGAGGCGGTGCATTTCGAATTGGGCGTCCGAAAACCTCATCGATGCGCCATCTTCCATCTAGGCTCGAATCTTCGCCTTTTGGGCTACTAGGATTGCCAATGGAATAAGAGCCGCGGAGAGTGCTGGCTTCACTTTTCAACATGAACACCTCTCGACTTCGTTTCCGCAATCTAGCGATATTTTGGCCTCTCACCGAGGAGTTCCTTGACGGCGGGTTCATCAGGCTGATTTACGGCTTTTGTGTTTTAGTATCCTTCCCGATTTTCTTCCTGGGATTTTTTCTATTCCTGGTGCCTCAGAGCGCATCCGAATCCATCTGGGGGGTTCTCTACATTACGTTCATGATATTCTTTATTCCTTTCGCCCAATACTGCGTCGGAGCCTACGGACCGGGACTTTTGCGTAAATTGCTGTATCGCACTATTGTTCGGCCGAAGTTGAAACGCATATATCGCGAGAACCATGAAGAAATGCAAGGACCACACCGGATCGAATCCCGTGGAGGTTTCTGCTCGCGACTAAAAGAAGGCTATTCTTTGACACTGCATAGCCTGAAAGAAATGCTCAGCCCGACACCTGCACAGAGAGGCTACGTTATGCCGCTACCTGACATCGATGATGCTCTCTCCTTACATGATATGCTGTCGAACGAAGAACAGCCAAGGGATACATCCAGACGTGGCAATGATCGAAATGTCACAGAGGAAGGTTCCCAAGGCCGAGAACAGCTAGATGAGAGTCGAGAGTCACGGGAGAGTGCGAGGCGCAACGGTGCTAAGTTTGGTAGTTGGATTGGATCGAAAGTCAGAGCTGCGTTTAATCTTCCGCTCGAGGCAACCATCCGTCTCGGCGAGCTGTCTACCGAACTTGGGGATAAGGCTCGGGCGATGAGGCTTCTCCGATTGCAGAGAGAGCGGAGACAAGATTTGCCCGGAGACATCAGCCTGCCATAGTTCGTGGGTCTGTTATAGCTGCGAAAAAACATATCGGGCTAAGGAGAGGGTGAAAAATGGTTTGTAGTAGTTTTGTCCTACCTAATGGTGCGTGTTCTGTCGCAAAAACAGCGGATTTAATCTGAATCCTGATCAGGGCTGTTTTAAATGGTCACTAAGCGATAGTGAAAGCTATTCTAGTAGAGAAAAGAGAAAAATAAAAGGGCATCTTGAGTACTGTGGAGCTGGTTTCTGGGAGACAATGCGACATGCGAAGCATCTTGTCATGGAGCAACCGGACGACGAACAAGTGGCCGACATCTTGAGTTGTTATCTGCAACACCTAGATGAAGCCCTTCACTGAGACCACAATCCAGCTCGTGTCAGTACTGTCTCTCTCTGGATATCGCATCAGGAGCTGCCAGAAACCGCGGATATCACCCAAATGGGTCTTGCAATAGCAAGCCGTCAAAGATATGGCAGCAGTTTTTTCAGACCACGGTAAAAGGGGAGGAATATGGGGGGGGGGGGACAGTCACGTCCTATATTTTTGTGTTGGAAAGTCCACACACCAGATTCTACCTAATGGCGAAACTCGGATCTCTTTTTCGTGACGGCAGAGTGGAGGGGCCACCGCCGAGATTGTGCTGCCTCTCTCTATTCACCACGCTAAATCAACTGGTGCAGGAAAAAAAATTTATTTTTTTTCCGCCCATATATAGGCGGCTGTGCCCGGTCTTGTATGTACAAGTACATGTACAACTGAGTCAAACTCGCAATTCCCATCATCAATTCCAACAATGTGATTAATGGTAGTAACAGGAGGGGCGAGATAATCGGGAAGTCGTAGGGCCGCACCTACACAATCCGCATGAAATAGAATATCAATATGTCAACTAACCGTCCTTATAGATGCCTTGTCGTTTTCACCGCCAGTATACCCACCCCCTGGTGTGGCCCTTACTTGTGCTTTCTTATTGTTGATGCCTATGAGTTCCATATCCCTAGTATCTGATCAAAATATTGCTCACACAATAAGGACCTTCATACTAGTACTATCGAGAATACAACATCGCTTTGAGCTTCGAACATGTGTTATTATTAAGCAATTGCACTTTATACTACCGAGAACCGTCCGCTCTCCAGTTGATAGAATCCCGCGAGGGTAGGTCTCCCCCAGCTCTAGGGTCTCTATTCCCAATCTAGTGATAACGCTCGGCGGGTTCACCACCTCAGTGCATAGTCCTTAAACTGTTGGTGTACCCAAGACTTGCTGCTGAAAGACGCCATTCACAAGCATTCCGGCTGCGTCATCCAACACAGCCGTGCTCCCCCTGCACCTGCATTACCCACCGGCCTTGTTCTGTCTCACCGAAAAGTACCCTACTAATCTGCCCGGGAGTCTAGGGATTCAATGGCTCCCGGAAGGTTCGAAGGAGTTCTATATTCGTTTGTTAGCCTCATGCATAGAGAAACAGAGGGTTGAGCAATCCCAGGGAGCTTGAAACTCCGACGCAGCTGAAAGACTATTTCACAAGCCATCTGGCTGCGTCATCCAATATAGCTATACTTCTCTGCACATCCATGTCCTTGCTGCTGGCTTCGCCCCCAAAGGTCATCCTGATCTAATGCCCCCCAAAAACTCCTGCGTTACCCGCTAGTCGCTAAGTTTCGCTGAAAACACCCCGCCACTCTGCCCGCCTCCCTGTATGAGATCTGCCTAGGAGGATTCGGTGATAGGGCTATCTCCGTAGGGTAGAGACAGTAGTTGCTCTCCAGGTAGAATGTGCTCATAAGATAATAACCTTTCGATCGCCATTGATTCACGATTGTCGGCAACACTGAGCTGAGTCAAAGGGGTGCTCAGATGCAGTGAGACAGGATATAGTGCATCAGATGAGCCATGATCCTAGAGATCCAATGGCTCGTAGGTCGAAGGAATATATGCTTTGTCTACCAGCTTGAGACACGAGAAATGAAAATGGACAGGTGAGGGCGTGGAAGAGGCAGTGCATGCATGAATGCTGCTAATTTAGAAATACCTCACCGGAGAGGGGCCTTAGGGACAGGGCTGAAGGCGGGGAACGGGCGTGGATATGGGTTGAGAGGATGGTGGAAATGGCGATGAATTCATGTCGAGGCCTGGTTGGGCCTGACAAAGCGGCAAGCAGTCAGGTGATGTGGGCTTTACCTGGTCGGAGCACCTCCATGGTCGGAGGCGAGTCCACTAAGAAAATATAAATATACATATACATACTATTACCACCACCATCCCCTCAGAATCAAGAAGAGGTATGATTACTTGAATTTCCTTACTCAATTTTTTTTTTTGCAGAATTCGTTTGTCATTGCAGGACTGGTTGAGATATTCGGGTTGGGTTGGAAGAAATAAGTAATAAGAAAGGGAAAAAAAGGGAAAAAAAGAGGTTCTGCTGGGCGGATGGCAGGGGGGAGTTTTGTTTTTGTTATAGTGCGCTCTCTTTTCTGGTTGGTGGTGATGGTGGTGGTGATGTGATGCATCTTAGCTCTCCGGGCTTCTAAAATCTTTTAAGCTGCGTGTTGGTATTCTTTTCTTTGTGCTCCGTTGACTACTTTGTTATTGTATGTTACTGCATATAATGTACAGCCACCTCCCCAGAAGTCTCCGGACGCTTTGCTTCTTTAGCGAGCGTAAGATGTCTGGAGACTTCCGGGAGTGTGGGCTGTACCTTGTGCTGGGTATATCGATCATCGCGAAGCGAGGCCTCTTCTTCTTCCCCTCATGAATTATGACTTGTTCAGCCCGTACCCTCACCTCCATGCCGATTGGGGAGAATACAACATCTCACGGCTACGGTGATGCCGCGCTTTCTTACGCCCTCGAAGATTTCCCTTCTTGCCTTGGTCGTTCTCTACACCGACGGCGTGCTTCCGACCGGAGCCACCGTCCCGTTTCTCAACTTCCTCGTCAAGTACATCCTCCCACTCGACACCAGCAGCAGCAATGATGGCGGTTCAGCACTGGCCTCGGCTTCCCCCGCAAGCAAGCCCGCCAGCTCAGTCATTCCCTTGGCCGATTTCCAAAAGGCCCTCATAGTCCATCAATCAATTATCCCTGGCCGCAACATGTGGGACCTCTTCCTCAAGAAGCTTTGGGAAATTAATTCTCTCGACGCCTTGTTTATTTATTTTGAGGGGCTGCTTGCGATGATTGCTAAGACGCGTCAGGAGAGGGAACAGGATGCAGAACAGGGCCTTCCGCCGCAAGATACCAAGAAGATTCTCCTCTCTCGCACCTCGCCCATGGGCAACTTCGTCCGTCGTTCATACCTTGAGTTCACGAGACTGCAATTTCATGACGTCAAGGCGTTGTGGGAGAGCCTGGTATGCTTCCGCAATGAAACCTTGGTGGAATGGAGAAAGAGAAACCCGACGGCCGGGAAAACCAGCTTCGACGTCAATTTGAAGGAGGGTGGACTCAAGTGGGAGGATGAGTTAACAGGCATTGTATACGAGAGGCTGAAGGTGATTGAGGAAGCGAAGATCGAGCCCGAGGGACCCAATGGGTTGGTGAGCACTGACGATGTTGAAAGACTTTTGGAGTTTCAAGTAGAAGAGATGCAGAGTACGTGCATTCCCGCCGATGGATTTAGGTGGTGAGGTTAGGCTTACTGTGGGGACTAGAGCTGGGGAATAGGATCCCGGATGATATTAAAAAGCAGCTTCGGGCCATGCTGGAGAGCGGGGTTACGGTCCCGAGTCTTTCGCAATACGTACAGTAGGTGTCCCCTCTCTTGATTGTCTAAAGTTTGCGTGGCGCTCATCTAAGTAAACCTATAGATTCCTTGACGCCTGGCGTGCCGGAGATTATCCTACCTCCTTCGAGACTCTTCACCGCTATTTTGATTACACCATGCACAATCGGGATCGCACGTTCTATCAATATGCTCTCCTCAATCTTGCAATCTTGCAAGCGGATTTTGGCTGCTATAGCGAAGCCCTTGCCGCTATGCGCGAGACAATTACTACAGCTAGAGAAAACAAGGACCTGGGCTGCTTGAACTTTAGCTTGAGCTGGCTGTATCACTTTGGGAAGGTCCACCCAGATGATGTGAAAAACGAAGATACGAATGGAGGTATGATGGGTATTGAGCGAGAGGGATTGGCTTTTCTGAAGGCCAAAGCTAAAGAGAACGGGATGTGGAGCCTTATGGCTACGTCTCTCTTGAGTGAAGCTAAAATGATAATGTCTAATGTAAGTGTTTCCCCCATCTCCCCTCGCAAGAGGGAGTTCATTCATGCATGGGGCGCTCACCAAAACGAAAGGGCGAAAACCTGTCTAGAGCCTTCGAGAATATCTTGCAGAGTTCACACCTTAGTGTTGTGAAAGGCGTTACCAATATGATTGGAGCTCAGGTCTTGTTGAAGTCGTCGCTCTGGAGCCGTCTTGGTTAGTCAACCATTACCGGGTTAGCACGGCTATACTAACTCTGCACCTCTAGGAGTTGGCCCTCTTGCCCTTGATGAGTGCGAAATATTCCTCGTGTGTAATGCCGCTAATGCATCAATTGATGACATTGTGAAGGTCACCTGCCGAGTTGCATACTTGGTAAGGTTGTTCATCTTCCGGTAGACTCATAGTGTGACTCACGGTTGTAGTTGGCACAGAAAGGTCGCTATGATGATGCAATGGCGAAACTCGACGAAATAGACGTGGAGGATATGAAGAACCTAAGAATATATCAGTACTGGACCGCCTTTTCTGGTCTTCTCAAGCTCAAACGCCAGCTCCACCGGTAAGCCCCTGTTCCTAATGGATCTTTTCTTTACCTGCTCCTCGACCAAGGCTAACCTCAACCTAGCGGTAATTCCGACGCCGCTACTGAACTTCTCTCACGACTCCTCGCTGCGCCACCAGTAGACCCGGACATCTCATTTGAACTTGTCCTTTTGAGATATGATCTGCTTATCCGCCGAGCAGACTATAGTGGTGCTCTGGACCTCCTCGAAGAAACCTTCAAGAAGGTGGAGGGGGATTCTGGAGATATCCATCACCGAATCCGCCTTATGACTCTGAAGGCGCAACTTCTTGATAGGTGTGGCCGCACGGAGAAGGGCTGGTCCATTGCCGTGAGGGCTATGGGCATTGCGAAACGTGCTAAGGACCTCTCGGCGCTCTATGCGGCGGTTGGTGCAGTCTCAAAGTGTTTGGTGGAGCTTAAAGAGTTTGAAGCTGGATGGAAGCTTATGGATAGCGTAATGCCGCAAGTCTGTTTGCCCCCGCATATCTGTTGAGTCTTTGGGGCTTGCACCTACCGCTAACCTTCTGCTTTCAAAACTAGGTACATGAATGCGCAGACGCATATTTGACTGGGCAAAGCTACGCGTATCTCATTGAGGCTACCATGGGTCTCGCTGGTGCAGCAAGCCCCGGTAGCATCAAGCGCACAGAATACATGGCCAAGGCGCAGGATCTCCTTGATAAGGCCTTTACAGGTATGTTCATATTTTGAAATTCACCATGCTTTCCTAAACGAAGCGCGTAGTATCTCTAATATGTGTTCTTCCTTTTAGAATTCTCTCATGCCGAAGATATTACGGGTATGCTGGAGACACTTGTAAAGAAATCTACGGCTTATAAGATGGCTGGCGATACGAAGCTGTGTAATGAGTATGCAACGAAGTTTGCGGATCTAGATAGGAGATGGGGGAAGGAGGGAGAAGCTAGGGGGTTATAGTTGGAATGGCGAATAGGTTGCGGATATCTCGGTCTTTCCGACCTTGGTATTGGGGTAATTCGCCTAGGAAGCCGTGAGGTTGGCCTTTGTGATGAATCTACGGGGGTGGACCGTCTTAATTACTGGGTGGCCGCACGATAACTGTTGATCGATGATACCTGACGAATGGCGCATATTTTATGGCACGGCGTTTAGACTACAGACAGGCGGGGCCTGCTGGTTCGGGCTATTTATCTAATCTAATCTACCAAGTAGAGCTGTGGGTGTGATGTGGTTTGTTGCCGAAGAAAAAAAAGGATTTGCATAGCATAGCAAGCATAGCATAGCATAAACAGCAGGGCGGAAGGAGGGAGATTTTGAAAATGTCTTTTTTCCCCTTGAAAATTTTATTTTAATTTAATTTTCCTTATTTACTTTCCACTTGTGGAGGGTCTCAATGGCGTTATCTGTCTTATATACATACGTATGTGTGAGGGGTAAAGAGAGATCCCCGCACCATCCTGTCTGCTATGCAGAAGGAAAGAGAAAAAAAAAAAAGGAAAAAGTATTGGTTCCGTGGAGAGTTGGGGTTGAGAGTTTGTTAAGCTCTTTTTGTTATTATTATTATTAGAACGGGAGGGGAGGGGAGGATCGTGTCTAGTTTCTCCCGTTGTATTTGTATATATATATGTATGTATGTACGTGTACATGTTCCGTACATACATAAGTGTAAAAAAAATAATACGCCAGCCAGATGGGAAGAACTCGCAAGCCCCCGACGAAAAAAAAACACCAAAAAACAACTTAGTTTAACTAGGTAAACTTTTTCCTATGCATGCACGTGTAGTCTCGCGGGGAGTTAATCGAAGTAGTGTATTGTACATAGACGTATGGTTCCGGGTGCGGGTTAGAATGGCGACTTTTTTTTTTTTTTTTTCACTGCGCATGGAATAACCGGAGGATCATCTCGTACCTGTATTGTGTTGGATGAGTATTACGTCCTCTATTGGTTATGGGAGGTGTACTCACATTCCGAACATGATGGCGGCTGAAGGAACTACTCGGAGAAGATGAGGTGTTAGACCGCCGTACATGGAGACTAGACCCTCCTCCTTCCAGATAACTCGGAAGCATTGTAAGAGGCCAGTGTACTTCAGTTGGCCATTCTGGGTAGGTGCTTGGCGTAGCCGTGTACGCGCAACCTGAGGTGTTGTACTTGAGTGAGTATAAAAAGCGTATCTTGGAAACACGATAAAGGGCTCACCTCATGAGGATATGTAATTACTGCCGCAAATAACTTGGCGCTCCCGGCGGCACCCAGTTTCCCGCCCCAGCTGATAACTTGGTCCCACACTGTATATTCTCTGCCACTCGCAATGAGTCGTTCCTCTCGCCTCGCCAGGTAGAGCTTCATCTGTTCGTATAGCACCCACTGCAATGTACTCTCTGATACCCCTAGGTAGCTTGCGCTAAGTCCGCGGTATAGACCCCGGATACCTTCCTGACGCAGAACCTGAATTGTGCAGTCTAAAGAATTTTTGTAGCGACGCTGTGATGCAACAGAGGTTGACAAAGACGACTTTTGAAGGGCCTGTGATTTGTCGAGCTGGAGACGTGTCTTGATAAGCCAGATGGGATTTGTAGCTGTGCTGGTGACAACGCCAGCAGTGGCTGCAGCACACAAATGTACCCAAGCGGATTCCTGGCCGTTGTTGAAGTATGTGGAAATGATTCTTTTCCCGTTGCCGTATGTGTAAAAGTTTATGGCGCGGGCTGGGACAACACCGGTAAGATTGGGTCCGAGGCCCTTAAAGAGCGCGCGCCAGCCTTCAACGCGATGGATGGAAAATAGGATCTGGAATGTTTCTTGGAAGTGGAGTAGAGATTGGTGAGTAAGAGAGAGAGATGACACTGGAGGCAAATTGCGGGCATTCCGAACGGAGGCGAGCTGAGCTTTGTAGAAGTCAGACTGGAGGCGGGTCTTTACGACATCGAGTGGAGAGGTAAGGAACGCGGCTGTCATTCCGCCAACACTGCAATTGGTCTTTTAGTCTCCCACACTATGTAGTGCTCGAGTGTTTAATAAGGGGCATACCCTCCGGCTACGAAATGGGCCCATGACTTCGCAACGGGAGATTCGCGTCTTGCCAACGGCGCCTGCCCACCGAGTATAGACCCAGGCGCTGCATCTCCACGCTCCTTAGGTTGCAGCAGCGGACCCTGGTGCAACAGCTGCGAATGAGACCCTTTTTGCACCTGTGCAAGGCTTTGTGAGCCGGTGACGAAGGTCATGTAGGGTGTTTGTCGATAGAGGACTGGGCGATCCCCTTATAGAGACTGGGGGAGACCAGGGGAGACTAGGGAAGACTAGAGGAGGCGGAGGAAGTAACACTCATCGGGTCGTGTTAAGGCTTGGTGGAAGATGGTTTGGGCGCCTCCAGTCATCATATGTACAGAGACTCGGCTCTGGAGGAAACGCGTTTACGGAATTTACTCTTCTTTCCGAGTCGGGACTAGTGCGGCTCACCAACAGGATCACGGGCAAATTTCATTTGGGACGCGATTTATTTGTTCATATCAGAGGCAAGAATTGAGGGCCCTAGTGCCATCGATTCCCTTCACTCTACCTGGTCTTCATGAAAATGCAAAGTGATCTGGGAAACCGTGATTAGCACTGAGGTAAAGTGCAATGAGCAAGGGGCTAACCCACGAATCGAAATGTACAAAGCCCGCACCTAGCTGTTCCCTAGCTTAGATCGTGGTCTCGTACGGAATAGGCGTGATCGTCTCCGGTAAATTACCCTTCATGCTAACGGTGCATTCCCCTCTCGGCATTGCCGGTTGCCGTTTGAGATGGATGTGTGTCCCCTCTGCCTTTGCCTTCCGCTTCTTTTCGGCATTCTGTTTGACGCGGCGGACAAACTCATCCCGAGACCGTGAGTGCGAAACGTGCTCTATGCGGACGTTGATGCGTTTCTCGAGGTACCGGTTACCGACTTTCTTGTTGATGATGACCCCGACCGCGCTCTTCGTGACATTATAGATAACCCCAGTCTTGCCGTGGTAGACTTTGTAAGGCATTCTGTTCTGAGTTAGCTGTTGATCTCGCTTTGGTTTGGCTATTGGCAACAAGTTGGGGGCTCTTCCGGTGTGCGGTAGAATGTGTGGCTGGGGGGGATTGAGTTGATTGTGCTGACCCTTTCTGGACTGCCCCATTTGCTTTGATATCCACAATGTCGCCAACACTGTTTAAAAATCAGTCTATCTGCCATTTTGATATCCTGCGCACTGCCTCCGGCGTACCGGTATTGCCTGAGATAGGTTGAGAGAGGGATCATGCCCTTCTTCTTGAAGTCGCGTGAGAATGCATACTATCAACCCAGTTAGTTTCGGGGCCGATATTTCGTGCTTTCCATGAAATAGACGTACGCGAGTGCCAGCCCTTAAACCCGCCGAGTGACCCATTTCGACGTATTAGGCTGGTATGGGTGTAATTTTTGGTTGATGGTGTTTCCCGCAGTTTTAATGCTGTCGCTTAAGGTTGTGGGAGGCTCAATGGGTCTAAGCCCTAGGCCGAGAATGTAGTCACAGAGAGGCGAGTCTTGGCGTCCACCTCGTTTTTGGTGCGGCATTTCAACATATTTCCCGCATCGACAAACCTATCCGCCAACTGGTAATTCGACATCTTGCGACGACGGATCACGAGATCGAATTGCAAAAATGGCGCCGTAAGTCTGGTGCTCGAGCGGTTCGGATTAGGAATTAGGTATACTAACTAATTGTGTGTAGTCGCTCTTATTCTAAGACCTACAAGGTCCCTACTCGCCGTAAGTATCACTTCGATTCTGTTTAAACGTCAACGGCTAATTCCTCGTTTAGCTTTCGAGTCCGCACGTCTGTTGGTGACCCCCGGCCACTGAGCATGAGCTTGTCTCTGCTTATGTCGAGTGGTTCAGGCTAACCGGTCATACTACAGTGACTCTGAATTGAAGATTGTGGGCGAATATGGCCTCCGTAATAAACGCGAAGTATGGCGTGTCCAGCTTACCCTCTCTAAGATTCGCCGTGCTGCTCGGTATGGACGTCCCTTTGGGCTGAGTCTATTGCTCGGAACAAGTCTGACGAGTATCTCTAGTCAACTCCTTACTCTGGATGAGAAAGATCCCAAACGGCTCTTCGAAGGCAACGCCCTGATTCGCCGTCTTGTTCGCGTCGGTGTGCTGGACGAATCCCGCATGAAACTCGATTACGTGCTTGCGCTCAAGGTTGAAGATTTCTTGGAACGTCGGCTACAGACTTGTGTCTACAAGCTTGGGCTGGCAAAGAGTATCCATCATGCTCGTGTATTGATCAAGCAGCGCCATATCCGGTCAGAAAACATTCAGTCTAGCGTAACGCTTAAACTTGTATCGGGGACAAACACTAATTCTATGTGGAGAGTTATAGTGTCGGTAAACAAATCGTCAATGTCCCCTCCTTCGTTGTCCGCCTCGATTCCCAGAAACACATCGACTTTGCTCTTACTTCTCCATTTGGTGGTGGACGCCCTGGACGTGTGAGGAGAAAGAAGGCTAAGGCCGCGGAGAAGGGTGGTGAGGAAGCCGAAGATGAAGACGAAGAGTAGATGATGTGGGACTACTGAGATAACGGTGGCAATGAACGATGGGATTGTAAATCGAGCATTTGCAGCAAATAGCCTTCCAAGAGAGGGTTAAAATATGAAAGTTTAACGCTATAATTCTGTTGTACATGCAACTGTGAGATGCTTTTCCGAACGCCTGTAATGATGGATCATGGGTGTATAAGGTACAGGTCATAGGGGAGCGACTTCATCTTTACCCAAAAACTTGGCCATCGGATCTTCAGCCATCGCCCGTTTCTTCCGATAAGCGTCCAATTCCTCCTCCGTAATACCACCTTTCATTTCCTCTAATGTCCGCTTCTTCGCCGTGACCTCCAGATCGATATCGACTTCGTTGTCCTCGGCGGCGCCATTATTTTTTCCTCTGCCTTCCCTATCGCTATTTCCTCGCAACTCGCCCTCCCTAGTAGTCCCTCTTTCAACAAGTGCCGCGGCGTTTCTCATTTTATCTGCTTCCTCAAAAGCCCTGATGCCGTCTTCCCCTGTGCAGTAGCTATTCTTAACAACAGAATGGCAGCAGGCATACCCCCACTTGAAGTCCGACCACCAGCTGCCCCAAACCGATGTGTGGTTATTGATGAGCTTGTCCTCCTGGTATTTTGATTTTGCTATTGACTTGGGTTGTCCTTTGATGGCGCCCGACGAGTCATACTCAACATACCGCTCGTTTTCTATGACTGCTGTATCGCGCAGGGGCGCTGGCATAAGGTGGTTCTCCCCACCGTACTTCTCTAGGAGCGCTTTGCGTTGTGCTTCCTGCTTAGCAGCGGCTTCCTCGCGCTCCTTTCGTCGGTAGAACTCGCCCTCAGTTGGGTTCGCTTGTAAATGCTGCTTTGCAGCCTCTCCCCGTTCTTGAGATTCCCATGCATACTTCTGGGCTTTCTCAAACTCCGCGGCGTCGCCGGATGCTCGCATGAAGTTGTCCTCTGCGACGAGGGCAGCTGCTTGATCAGCAGTAGCACCGCTGTCTACCATGGACCGAGTCTTAGGGTCGTACTTCGCCGAGTCAAGGTCTAGATTGAGGAGGTATTTCGCTGTATCCTCACGGATCCTTAGATTTCGGGTTGCGGTGCTCTGTTGCCTTCCCATATCCGATTCTTCCGCGTATTTTGCTTCCTCCACGTTGCCATCCTCGTCATTATCTCCGTCGTCACTCTTCTTCCTTTCCCCGCCTTCGTCTCGTGCTCGCTTTCTCAGCTCCTCTAAGCGCTCATATTCTTCGATAACCCCCTTGTACTCAGTCGCTTCATATCCATTCCATCGGTCTCGCTTTGCATCCCACCCCAACTGTACGTCCTGCACCACCTCGTCGGCCTGAATATCCTTTCCAGTCCACTTGGCGCCCATCTTTCTTGGCCGACTAAGGCACTCTTTCGTCTTGTGTGTCATAGCGCCGCAGTTCTCACATGCGCCTTTGCGAAACTTGGTCGCAGCGGGACCGAGCCGTTGACCCCGCTCGTACCATGCGGAGTTATCGGCCGCGGCTTTCTGAAGCCGCTGATGCTCAAGATAATCGGCAGTGGAGGAGTCATCGTCGACGTAGAATGGCTTCTTGGAGATGAAGGACGGGATATATTCGTTGCGTTCTTTGGAAGTGGCGGATACATCGGCGGGTTTGCGTGGGGGCATGGCGGGCGAGAGGCTGGCAGGAATATGTGGCTAGATCCAGTAGGTAGCCTCGGGCTGCTTTCTGAGACCAACACAAAGTAGTAGTTAGCCTAGTTAGTGCACTGGCGAGTCAAATGTTCAGCAGTATGCTGTTCGATGCTGTTGAGGCTCGAGTAGAGATGACCCACGTGATTGATGGGCGCGACATGAGCCTCGTCCTGTCTCTCATGCACATCATATCGCGTCAACTGGATCCCTGTCCTCCGTATTCGTGGGTTTTCGCTATTGAGAAGTGATGATGCCTATTGTCCTTCCTGTTGATAGTATCTTGCCTTCAGACCCGTTCAGCCCCCGTTCAGCCCCCGCTCATGCGCGTGCTGTGCTACCTGGGTTCTAGTGGCTTTTATTTACTTGTGGTTGCCTTTTGCCGGGATGATATTGCCATAGCCTCTGCTGCTGGCAACCGCGTTGATGGCCCAGTTTCGCATGCGCTTAAACTGCATCGATCACTACCAGGCTGCACCATCTCACTTTGATCCCCAGATATTCCAGGGAGGTGGAAATTGCTCAGATGCGCCCCCAAAGGTTCCTGTGATTCGTGTTTTCGGTGCGACAGAAACTGGCCAGAAAGTGTGCGCGCACGTTCATGGTGCATTCCCGTACGTGTTTATTGAATATCGTGGGGAATTGACGTCTGAAAGCGGTATGTGGTGGATTCCTTGGATCGGGGTGGGTCGCTGACTGCCTCAGTAAATGTTTACATACATCGGCTTCATCTCTCTATCGATCATGCGCTTGCTATTAGTTTTCGGCGGAGCAATGGAGATCGAAAGTTTGTTGCGCGAATAACGCTGGTCAAAGGCGTCCCATTCTATGGGTACCATGTGGGGTATCGGCATTTTCTCAAGATCTACCTGTTCAATCCTCGCCATATCACACGGCTCGCCGATGTCTTACAACAAGGTTTTATTATGAAAACCGTGTTCCAACCATACGAAAGCCACCTACAATACCTGCTTCAATGGATGTGCGACTACAATCTTTACGGCTGTGGCTATATCAACTGCAGGAACGTAAAGTTTAGGCTTCCGATCCCGGATTGCGAGGAGATAGATGGCACTGTCCATTTGTGGCACAACCAGTCTATTCCGCCTCGGATGATCTCTGAGGAGGGTAGTTTTCAGAGGCAGAGCCACTGCTCCTTAGAGGTCGACATCTGTGTGCAGGATATCCTAAACCGGAAAGACGTGGAACCTCGGCCGATCCATCACGATTTCACTGAGGTTACGAATCCCTTGGCCCCCGACGTGAAGCTCGTTCCGAGCATGGCAGGACTGTGGGAAGACGAAGCGCGAAGGCGACGGGCTACGAACCCTAACGCGGATCCTGAAGGTAGCCCTTTTCCTCAGGACGCTTTGGTTTCAATGTCTGCAGAGCCGAGAAACTCACAAAAAAGTGGCTGGATTCACGAAGAAGAGTATATGGAAAAAGTCGATGCTCTCATTATGAGCGAAAAAGCAAAAATTGCCGGACGGGAGATATCCTTCAGCAGCTTTGCTCAGAGGGATCCTGTCGAGGGAATCTCTAGATCGGTATTCGATAGTGTTGAGGATTTTTACCCGGATAATATTGGACGGGAACAGATGCGGTCCCATGAATGGTATCAAGCTAGCCCTGAGCCTACGGCGGGCTTTGATAAGAGAGATATGGAAGTCGATGAGGTTAAAATATCTAGCATGGAGGAAGATGTCCAATATGATTCTGACGAAGAGTTGGCGAAAGAATTGGATATACTATCGCAGAGAAAACGTGAGGATCAACGAAGAGAGCCCAAAGAGGGTGACGCGACGATCCCAGGTAGTGATTCATATTATCCTCCTGCCGACGGATGCATCGACTGGGCTACAACGCCCCCGAATGCATTTAACCTGAGTTGCCCAACTGATTCGGATGGGTTAGCGCAATTTGGAGTCCGAGATGTCAACGACTTCAGCCATGTTGATGAAGATGACTTTGATATCTTACCCGAACACGCAAGTGATTTAGCTTCAGCGAA
Source organism: Geoglossum glabrum (assembly GCA_021527465.2). Lineage (NCBI taxonomy): Eukaryota > Fungi > Ascomycota > Geoglossomycetes > Geoglossales > Geoglossaceae > Geoglossum > Geoglossum glabrum. The sequence continues at coordinate 21,865 of JAJDFE020000200.1, forward strand.
GAAAGTTGCAATGCGGTCGATGAGAGAGCCCGTCGCTATATCTTCGAATAAGCGTAAAAAGTTATTTCACATTGAGAGCTCAACCTATTCTGGTGAAGCCGCAATTGTCCGTGTTGCGGAGGATATTGGGGAGAAGGTTCAGCCCCTCACCCAGCAAGTCGAATCCAATAATGATACCGGTACCGTGCAAGGAGATAAATCACCCATCAGCAGCACTACCCCACTAAGCCTCCTCCTAAACCGGCAACACTCATCGCGTCCCGCAGGCATACTTAAGTCTAGCAGTGCTAAATACAGTAGAGCCCTTCCATTTCCTGTTGTTAAGGACCCTAATGATCCGGAGACGGTTCAAAGATTAAGCCAACGCAGTGATGCCACCCAGAAGAGCCTAAAAGCGCTCACTGATGAGGGAATATCGTCGGATTCTCTGGGGATTGGGAAAAAATCGCAATTTTCGTCGGAATCCAACTCAAATGCTACAGAATCCTCGCCCATGTGTGGGACGGATGTACGGACTAGGCTGCTGGATGTGGCCAAAAATATCCATTCATGTTTTGGCATCCCAGCCAACGCGCAGTTATTCCTTTTCAAGCCGACCCCCCCAGACAGGGCTTCGATACTATCCACAATCGAGGACTTCGGGTTGCCCCAAGTCATCTACCGGCACCCGTACTACAGCAATGAGAGTGATGTCCCAGACCGACCTAGAGAATACGCTGGGAGAGAATTTAAACTTGAAAGCGATACGGCACCATATCTGCCCGACTTTAATGCTATGGGCTCTTTTGGCCCGGTAATCGAGAAGGTTAGGTCAAGATTTGACAAAGCCAAAGAAGAGAAGGCCTTCCAGTATAGAAAACGAGCCTGTAGGTTGCGGGGCTGGGAGATCAGCGAAACCCCACCGAGTCGAGGGGAAGTTAAAGAGTGGCTAGAACGAGGGAATCTTCCTGTTGGAACTTCGGAGTTTGGCATTAGTATGGAGCATTCTGGAAAACGCGACCTATCCCAAGTTGAAGGTCCGACCCAAAAAAACCGACACGGCTTCAAATATTCTCAGAAACAGGAAGCAACCAGCGTTCGGCATGAGACACAGTATATGAGCATCATGAGTCTAGAGATCCACGTGAACACGAGGGGCAAGCTGGCACCAAACCCAGAAGAGGACGAGGTTTCGTGTATATTCTGGTGTCTGCAGTCCGACCAAGAAGGGTTGGAGAGCAATGAAGAAGCTCATGTCGGCATTGTTGTTTTATCTGATGAAGGTGATCTGGCTAAAAAATTCTCGAAACAGGTTGTCGTGCGTGTTGAAGAAGAGCCGACGGAATTAGATCTCATCAACAGAGTAGTTGATATTGTTCGGATGTACGACCCCGATATCTTGGCCGGATATGAGGTTCATCGTGGGTCTTGGGGGTATCTGATGGAGCGTGCCGGGCACAAATACGATTATAACCTCAGCGAAGAATTATCGCGGACGATATCCCAGTCCAATAGCCGATTCAAGCTGGATATGACTGGTTGGGGGCTTTCTCATGGTCAAGCCATTGCTGTCACAGGGAGGCATATGCTAAATATATGGCGGATGGTCCGAAGTGAATTGAACTTGTTGCAGTATACGATGGAGAACGTTGCGTTCCACCTCCTGCACAGGAGGATCCCGCATTATTCCCATAGGTACTTGACAGCCTGGTACAAGAGTGGAAAAGCGCGAGAACTCAGGAGGTGCATCGATTACTATATCTCTCGCGTGCAACTCAATCTCGAGATTCTTGAAAGAAACGAACTTATCCCCCGAACTAGCGAGCAAGCCCGCATACTTGGTGTCGATTTTTTCTCAGTTATCTCGAGGGGTTCACAGTTCAAGGTCGAATCTATTATGTTCCGCCTTGCAAAGCCCGAAAGTTTTATACTCCCCTCCCCAAGCAAGAAGCAAGTCGGTGGCCAGAATGCCCTGGAGTGCCTACCCTTAGTCATGGAACCTCAAAGCGCCTTCTACACTAGCCCAGTGCTTGTATTGGATTTCCAATCCTTGTATCCTAGCATAATGATTGCTCATAATTATTGCTATTCTACATATTTGGGGAGAGTAGTGGGTTGGAGGGGACAGAACAAAATGGGGTTCACAGACTATAACAGAGAGTCTGGGCTGTTGGAGTTGTTCAGGGACCACATAAACAGTAAGTCGCGCTAAGTTTTGTTGCCTAATCTTCTCTAATATTGCACCCAGTTGCTCCAAACGGTATTATGTATGTCAAGCCGGAGATCCGCAAGTCTCTCCTTGCGAAGATGCTGAGCGAGATTCTCGAGACCCGAGTGATGGTGAAGAGCGGCATGAAGACAGACAAAGATGATAGAACTTTGCAAAGACTGCTCAACAACAGGCAACTGGCGCTAAAATTGTTGGCCAATGTCACCTATGGATATACTTCAGCATCTTTTTCTGGCCGTATGCCTTGCGCCGAGATCGCAGACAGCATTGTCCAGAGCGGCCGTGAGACTTTGGAAAAGGCTATAGCCCTCATTCATTCGATGGAGCAGTGGGGGGCGGAGGTGGTCTATGGCGATACAGACAGTATCTTTGTTCATCTGAAAGGTCGCACGAAGGATGAGGCATTCAAAATTGGGGAAGAGATTTCCAAAACGGTGACTAAAATGAACCCGCGACCGATAAAGCTTAAGTTTGAAAAGGTTTATTTCCCTTGCGTCCTACTGGCAAAGAAGCGCTATGTGGGATTCAAGTACGAACACAAATACCAGAAGGAGCCCGAATTCGAGGCAAAGGGTATTGAAACAGTTCGCCGCGATGGGACGCCAGCAGAGCAGAAAATAGAGGAGAAGGCGTTAAAGATCTTGTTCCAGACAGCCGATCTCAGCCAAGTCAAAGACTATTTTCAGCGACAATGCAGCAAGATCATGAGGGGAAAAGTATCCGTGCAAGACTTCTGCTTTGCCAAGGAAGTTAGGCTGGGCACATACAGCGATAAGGGTTTGCCTCCTCCTGGTGCCCTTATTAGCACTAGGAAGATGATGGAGGATCCAAGGGCGGAACCACAGTATGGGGAACGAGTTCCATACGTCGTTGTTACTGGCGCTCCAGGAGCAAGGCTTATCGATCGCTGTGTTTCTCCGGAGACCCTGTTAAAGGACAAGTAAGTGGCTCTTGTCCCGCGATTGCTTTGGACGTCTTACTGATATGCGAACCGGTCAGTCATATCGAGCTTGATGCTGAGTATTACATTTCGAAGAATCTGATCCCGCCGCTGGAACGTATCTTCAACCTCGTCGGAGCTAATGTTCGCATGTGGTACGATGAAATGCCTAAATTTCAGCGTATTCGTAGGATAGAGGGTCGAGATCTTCGTGGTGGGGGCGCGGGAGATTCGGTCGGTATGAAGAAAACCCTGGAATCTTATATGAAGTCATCTTCTTGCCTTGTATGCAACGAGAGGTTGGACTCCGGGGTCCCTATCTGTGATGGCTGTCTTCGGCATCGTGAGACATCGATTCTCGCACTAAGGACAAGACTCACAAAGGCTGAAAGGAAAGCTGCTGACCTGCAAACCGTGTGTCGTTCTTGTGCGGGGTTGGCATTCGCGGAAGACGTGAAGTGTGATAGCATGGATTGTCCTGTATTCTACTCGCGCACGAGGCAGATGGCGGAGCTGGGGAGTACGAGGGCAATGGTGCAGCCCGTGATGAAAACGCTAGAGGTGACGGGGGAGGACTGGAGCGCATGGTGATGTGCTTTGACCCTGGTTTGCTAGTCTGGCTAGTAATAGTGCGGGGTTTTGAGGCGTGTCGAGGCGGGGTTTGGGTTGTTATTTAAGATCGGTACTAAGCTCGGCGGTGACTGCAGGCTGTTCCATGAGCTGGTTTCTTGGTAACTGTCCTGCGCACTCGAAATTAGCCCCTCCTGAACACGAATGGAGTGAACATGGTATTCCGCCCATACCACGAGTTGGTAATCGCACAGATATGGACATGACCCCGCAGCACCTCAGAAAGCAGCGGATTCGACCGCGTTCTCCGGCGATGGGCTGCGTGGTGGAGCAGTGAAGCAGCTTGGCGGCAGATGAGGTCAGAGCCCCCATTTTATGTATGGTTTTGTGCAAGTGTTGGATTTCCCGCTTGTGGTCGCATAAAGTGCGGAAGCGCCCACTGGACAACAAACAACTTCGACCGCTTTGCAGTGTCACAGAGCATCTGCATTTCGCTCTGGCGCTGGTGTCAATGTGGATCTTCACCCAGCTTCTGACAGTCTACATCTTTGGCGGGCTTACGTTCCTTCCGCTCCTTGCTTGTCTTGTCCTTGTCCATGCCTACCTCACCTTTCCAACCCGCGCTCCCGTCGACAGCGGAGATGCGAAGGTCCCGCTCCAGCGTCCAGGCGATGATGAGAGCATACTGAGGCCTGGAACCGGAGACTTCGAAAAGTTCGGTCGGCCGCGGGGTCACGACCCGGATGTCGCGGCCGGCTATTTTGCTGTGTGTCGGGAGTACGTTCCTGGGGGAATAAATGGGAAGCCACCAGAGCGCACGACTCCAGTGGGAACAGTGGTCGTTCCGGAGAGCCCAAGCGTCTATCAGAGCATGTATCGGAGTATATTCGACAGGAAGCAGTCACCGAGTCTCGACACCGCGAAAGGAGCGAAACGAGCCAGGAATGTATTTTTCGTCGTCTTAAGGTAATTATTATCCGACCTGGGTTCTTGCCGGGGAGGTTCTATCAAATATAGGGCGCTAAGCTGTACCTACAGGCACGGTCATTTGATGCTGTACGACGACTCGGAGCAGCTCGAGGTCCGCCATGTTATTTCTCTGGCCCATCACGATGTCAGTATCTATGGTGCCGACGATCCTATTCCTGATGGAGAACTGTGGATTCGACGCAATGCAATATGTCTAGCGAGAAAGAGTGACGCTGGCGAGCTTGCTGCGGATGGGTCGACGTCACGGCCGTTCTACTTGTTCTCGGAGAACTGCTCAGAGAAGGAGGATTTCTACTTCGCACTACTCAAGAACCAAGACCAGACGCTCGAGGGAAAGGTAGAAGCTCCCGAACCGCTACAGTTTGAGGTGAAGGATATCATAGGCCTTGTCCAAAGGCTACACTCCTCAGAAGAACATTGGCAGACCCGTTGGATCAATGGCCTGGCCGGAAGATTATTCTTGGCTTTGTACAAGACGCCTGAGATCGAGAACACTGTTAGGATGAAGATTGCGAAGAAGATATCGCGGGTGAAGAGACCAAATTTTCTGTCGGATATCGTTCTGCAGAAGATTGATATGGGAGAGGGAGCGCCCTACATAACGAACCCTCGACTAAAGGATCTGACAGTCGATGGAGACTGTACCGCCGAAATGGATTTGAATTACACGGGAAATTTCAGGATCGAGGTAGCTGCAACTGCCCGCATTGACCTGGGTTCTCGCTTCAAAGCTCGAGAAGTAAACTTGGTTTTGGCTGTGGTGATCAAGAAGCTCGAAGGCCACTTCATTGTACGCTTTAAACCTCCTCCGAGTAATCGTATATGGATTACATTCGAAGCCATGCCGAAGATAGAAATGTCCATTGAGCCGATTGTGAGCACGAGACAGATCACATACAATATCATCATTCGGGCAATAGAAAGCAGGATAAGAGAGGTCATCGCCGAGACGCTAGTATTGCCACACTGGGATGATATCTCTTTCACCGACACGATGCAGCAACGCTTCCGAGGCGGTATTTGGGCTAATGACGGATTAAGAGACAACCTAAAAGATGCCGCTATAATTGATGGAGTGGAGAAGGAGGAAACCGATAGTGGCATAGAGCAGCATAGCTTGGGTATCCTTGGATCGAAAGAGAAGTCGATGAGTACGCCTGTGCTACCTATATCTGCTCCGATACGCACATCGTCTACGCAATTGCTTAGCCAAATCAAGGACGGTGGGATATCATCAGCTGTAGAGACGAAAGTCCGCACAGGCAAACCAAGGAGCATCAGGTCGGGGTCCTTCACATCCGCGGCCTCTCCGTTGGTTAGTATGGATACGACGAATGTTGATGCTGTACGTGAGCGCAAGGAAGGTGAGCGACAAAATGCCGCGACGGTGATGATGGCTATATCAAGCCGCTCCCGGCCTGTCACACCTACCGATTCTCCAGTTGGGTCACCATCAAGAGCTAGTACAATCACCTCCGAAGGGAGCAGCTCCTCTTCGGGAACATCAAAGGAAGGAAACCCCGATTCAGAGCTAGCAGCCGCGTCTTCAATAGCACCACCGAAGCTCCTTTCTAATCCCTCTGACTCTAGCCTAGACTCCCAAAAGCCTTTCATCTCACTTGGGAATGACACAAACAGGAGCGGATCCACCCATTCCCTTACCCATTCCCCAAGTCCGCCAGACAAACGGAATTCCGTCTCCTCCATCGGTTCTGTGGCGACTGCGGCAACTGCGGCGACCGCAGCAGCCAAGAAATGGGGATGGGGTGTCTTGAGCCGCAACAATGAGTCTAGAGCGGGAGTTGGGGGACTACCGAACCTAGCAAAAGAGGGCTCGCCAACTCAACCGGTAGGGCGCGGTCGGCCCCTTCCGCCTCCTGGGATTCCACTACCACCACCGGAAAAAAACCGGAACAAATCAGCGCCGGTGAATGTTCCCAAGAGGAAGAATCTGCCGCCCTCTCTCTTTCCACAGCGACAGCATGAGAGTGATGAAAGAAGGCCGGTACCACTACCGCCACTGCCGCCACGACAAACTGGGGAACTCTCAAGGGCTGGTGAGGGCGATGATGGATTACTTGTGGTAGCTGCGCCGCCGGACTCAGAGCCGACAACTCCGTTGGATGATACCAGGAATGATTTCATCCATTCTATGGAACTTGGCGATACCGTGAATAATGAATTGGAGTCTAGCGCAGGGGGTACCCAAGAGCGCCCAGGACTGCCTCCTAGGAGCAACCCGAGACAAACCGATGGAGAAGTGTCAGGACTCGCAGATGAGGACGATGCGGCGGCTATATCCAGCTGGCAGATGGCGCAGGAAGAGGAAACACGATCCAAGAGTATATGGGCAGACACAGACAACGGACACTCGTAGTGCAGTTTTGGATTGGATCCGTTGGCGTTTTCTTTTGGACAGTTAACCTCACATACTTGACAAGCTAGGATGGATGAGTGGCACATCAAAGAATGGCGTTTTTCAAGATAGGATCATTGGGTTTGGGAGCGAGCGAAGAGTTGTTTTCTTTTCCATCAAGCAGTCCATAGTCGCGTGCTACATGCTCTATAATCTCTAGCAATTGAGATGATCTATAGAGTCCTTGCCTCGAGCTTCATTATCGCGAAGTTGCAGTGAATGAGTAGATGGAGTGAATCGGAGCGGCCCACGCTGAGTGAGCGGGCGAGCGAGTGAGTGGGTGAGTGAGTGAGATGTCTAGGAGCAGCGAAGGAGCAGCGACCGCATATCCGCACACGCACCCACATCCAATGGCAGAGTAAAGAGTGACTCTGGCTCTCTTCGCGACAACTCAGCGCGCACACCGGTCCTGGTGGTGAGACTCGCAGCCGGGCCAATTTGCCCCCTCGTGGCACGTTCGACACGTGTGCACGCGCACTGAGCTGTCTTTTCGCTGCTGTCGGCGACGGGCGCAGCGCTATCCCCATTGTCCCTATTGTCCCCATCCCACATCCCACATCGCACATCCCACATCCCATCCCAGCATTCTGGGGCAGGCGCTGACGTTGCCTTCGCTCTGTCGCCTGTGCAGTGTTGCGTACGCCACTGCGTGCCAAGAGCCCAAGAGCCCAAGAGCGCCGCTGGAAGTACACACAATCCTCCCGCGCCGCAAGTCCCGGCCCATTGTTTCATCACGCATAACTCTGTCTTTCTCTGGTCGACGCCGGCTCTTTCCCTCTGCCGACCATACTCAGTGTCGTGTTGACTCTAGTCTGTGTCTCTTTTGTGTCGCAACAAGCACTTGAGAGATGGCTCTCTACGGCTCGTCGACGCGAAATGTCGACCTGGGCAGGTGAGGCTTCCTGAGCAGTCGCTGCTGCGGGAATTACCAACTTAGTATGGCTTCTGACGCCCATGCGCAGGACCGAGTCGGAATTGGCTATGAACATCAAGAAGGCTACCAACATTGGTGAGCTATGAATTATTTTTGGGGTCTAGATGTCTCCCCGCAAGCTTGCTGATGACCGTTGCCGACGCAGAGGAAACCGCCCCAAAACGTCTGAAGAGCCCACCCCATTTCAACCGTATCCAAAGAACAAGAGCTCATGTGCCGTAGGCAAGCACGTCCGAAGCTGTATCGTCTATACGTGGGATCACAGATCCTCCCAATCGTTCTGGTCGGGCATGAAAGTGTAAGCTGCAGGGTGTTTGCGGACCTTTTGTCGCTTTCGGAAAATTGACTCCCAAACCCACCAGGCAACCTATCCTAGCAGATGAAGTTCAGACCTTCAAGGCACTGATAACGATTCACAAGGTCCTCGCGGAAGGTCACCCGATCACAATCAGGGAAGCCCAGGCACATGTTGGTTGGTTGGAGAGCCTGAAAAGAGGTGTTTCTGGTGGCGATGGCCTTGGAGGTACGTCCCTCCATTGGCCATATGACAAGGGTACTCATTGGGCAATTGCTCCCGGTGTTACTCTTTATATCTGATCTTGTAATAGGTTACGGGCCTCTTATCCGGGAATACGTCTACTTTTTGCTGGCCAAGTTGGCGTTTCATCGGCAGCATCCTGAGTTCAATGGTATCAAGCCTTTCATCTGTCCTACCTCTACCCCAGTGATTGCTTACATGTAACTTAGGCACCTTCGAGTATGAGGAGTATATTAGCCTTAAGACCATCAACGATCCCAATGAGGGGTAAGCTCTCTCTGCCCTTCTGCCCCCGTCTGTCTCAATACCTTAGGCTAACAAGCCGCTTAGCTACGAGACCATAACCGACCTCATGACTCTTCAGGACCAAATCGAGTCCTTCCAGAAACTGGTGTTTTCTCAGTTCAAACATGGGACGAACAACGAATGCCGAATATCCTCTTTGGTACCTCTTGTACAGGAAAGCTATGGGATCTATAAATTTATAACGAGCATGCTTTATGCGATGCATACTAGTATGGTTCTTCTTGTCATGGCTCTCGTGGGGCATGAACTAAATATTACTAGCTACCGGCGATGATGATGCCCTCGAACCACTCAGAGGGCGTTACAATGCTCAGCATTACCGACTCCTAAATTTCTATTACGAGTGCTCTAACCTTAGATATCTCACGAGCTTAATCACCATACCACATTTACCAGAGGTTAGCTTATTTTGAAACCCGACCGTTCCTCCCGTCTGATCTAATCGCCTTGCAGGAGCCGCCGAATCTCCTTTCGGAAGAGAGTGAGAAACCATCGCTACCTCGCCGTCCAGCACGAGAGCTCGAGCAACCAGAGCCCACACCTACGCCTCCACGCACAGCATCAGCCATTGACCCAGAGCCTATCAACGAGTTTTGGAAGAACGAGCAGCGTCGCCAGCAGGATGAGTATGCCGAAGAGCAGCGGAGGCTAGTAGAACAGAGAGAGGCCCAGATATACCAGCAGCAATTGCAGGCTCAACAAGCGCAGCGAGAGTTCGAGGAGCAACAACGGTTACAACTCGAACAGCAGAGATTAGCGCAAGAGAAGCTGGCCCGTGAACACTACCAGAGACAGACTGAAGGCCGGATGGCCGAATTAGAAAGGGAAAATCTCAACGCAAGAGCTCAGTATGAACAGGACCAATTGATGTTGGAACAGTACGACCGGGTAAATATAGTAAACGCAAAATCTTTCCCGTTGCCACCAACACTAACACGACCGAATATAGAGGGTTAGGGCACTTGAAAATGAATTACAGCAGCTCAACTCAAACTTCACTCAGCAAACAGCTTCGAAGGACGATCAAATTCGTGCACTACAAGGTTATTATGGCCAACTTCTTGCGACTTAGCGATGCGACTGACATCTTCTAGAACAAGTAAATACGTGGCGGACAAAGTATGAGGCGCTTGCCAAGCTCTATTCCCAGCTACGACACGAGCACCTTGAACTATTACAAAAGTTCAAGCAGGTGCAGTTAAAGGCTGCATCGGCCCAGGAAGCTATCGACAAACGAGAGAAGATGGAGCGAGAAATCAAGACGAAGAATTTAGAGCTCGCAGATATGATCCGAGAAAGAGATAGGGCACTCCACGACGTCGACAGATTGAAGGGGGTGAGTATTGCCTTTCGCAAATCTCAATTCGGTAGTCATGTTGCTGAGCCAGCTTGCCCAGGGAAATAAAGAGGAAGTCGAAAAGCTCAAGCGCGAGCTACGGTTCGCCCTGGAGAAGGCAGAAAACACGGAGCGTACGAAGGCGGCGGAAGTGTCATCTCTGCTTGCGAAATATAATCGTGAGATGGCAGACCTCGAAGAGGCTCTAAGGGTAAGAAGCCCGATCGATCGGCCGGGGGATTGGTTGGTGGTATTAATGCGCAATAGAGTAAAACGCGTGCCCTAGAAGATGTCCACACCAAATACGGAGAACGCGATTCAGATCTCGAGCGGACCCTTCGCGAGAAAGAGGAAGAATTGGAGATTTTTAAAGCGGGCATGGACCAAACATTACTTCAGCTCAATGAGATAAGACTGGTATGGCTTTCCCGGCGATCCTATCTTGTATGTCGCGCTGACCCCCACAGGCGAGTCAAGCGACCGACCATGTTGTAGATGGTCAGATCACAGAAATTCAGCTGGATAACATTCGGAAGATTAATGACATTGTCGGTATGCAAAGTCGTTGCTATCTCTCATGGGCGCTGTTGACTGGTGATAGATTCTGTACTTCGGAGCGGGGTGCAGCGGGTGGATGATGCGCTGTACGAACTTGATTCCTCGATGCAGGCTGGTAACCAGAATGCATCCGCAGCATATGTTCTCTCGCAAATTGAGAAGGCGTCTGCCAATGCCACAGAATTCGCCACTGCCTTCAATAATTTCATAGCCGACGGTCCGAATAGCCCTCACGCGGAAATCATCCGGACCGTGAGCCAATTCGCGGGATCAATCGCTGATGTCCTCAGCAATAGCAAAGGCCTCACGCGTTTCGCCACCGATGATAAGAAGGCCGACACTCTGATAAATGCGGCACGCCAATCTGCGCAGACAACGGCCAAATTCTTCAATGGAGTACAGTCATTCCGTCTCGACGGCTTGAGTCCGGAGCAGAAGACCGACCACGTCATCACCGCGAATAACGAAGTGCAGATCAATCTACAAAAGCTTTCAAAACTGGCCGAGGTGTTTGCTCCCAGGAGCGGAAAGATTACAAATGCAAGCGGTGATATCGGAGATCTTGTCGATCGCGAAATGACAAACGCTGCTTCCGCTATTGAAGCGGCGGCTGAGAGACTGGCGAAGCTGAAGAACAAGCCAAAGGATGCGAGTTACTCCACGTATGATCTGAGGATTCACGGGTACGTCCCAATCACCCGTTTGCGTCTAGTGGCAGACTACTAACAGTTTTCCTGCAGTGTGATCCTCGAGGCGGCAATCGCAGTTACAAATGCCATTGCACAACTGATTAAAGCGGCAACCGCTTCTCAGCAAGACATTGTGGCCCAAGGAAAAGGCAGCAGCAGCCGAACCGCATTCTACAAGCGCAACAACCGCTGGACTGAGGGACTCATCTCGGCAGCTAAAGCTGTTGCCGCATCTACTAACATGCTCATCGAAACAGCCGATGGCGTTATTAGTGGGCGCAACAGCCCAGAACAGCTCATAGTAGCGTCAAATGAGGTTGCGGCCTCAACTGCCCAACTTGTTGCCGCTTCTAGGGTAAAGGCCACACTCATGTCCAAAACCCAAGATCGGCTCGAGACAGCGTCCAAAGCAGTCACAGAGGCCTGTCGATCTCTTGTGCGCCAAGTCCAGGATATCATTGCTGCGCGCAACCGCGACGAGAGCGAAGTGGTGGATTACTCCAAGCTCAGCGGACACGAGTTTAAGGTTAGAGAGATGGAGCAACAGGTCTGTTTTTGCCTCCCCCATGGTCCCCATCCAGAAGGCATACTAATATATCGTTTGAATATTGTAGGTTGAGATTCTGCAACTGGAGAATAACCTCAGTCAGGCAAGGCTCAGGCTGGGTGAAATGCGGAAGGTCTCGTACCAGGAGTGATGCAGTACTGAGGCGCGACGGGACGGGACTGTGCGGATCTCCTTTTGTGTGGTAATAGTTCTAATTCGGGGTTCTTTTTTTATGTGCAGTACAACAGAATGTCATAGGCCGGGACCGAGGCGCTCTTTTTTTAATTCTACTCTGAATTTTATTTTATTTCGTTTTTTTTCTAAAAAAAAATTCCGCTATTTCTAACGGGGCAAGTAAAAGTCCCCCAGCACCATCTTTTTAGTGTATCTGCATAACGCCTCTCTCTTTCTCTTTCGTCTTGGTTTCACTTTGTAGGCTGAAAAGGTGCAAAGTGACGTGATTCTTAACACTGCATTTTGAGACTTTATTTCGCGTTTCTCTTTTAACGTTTCTTACCACGCCCCGGAAAGGACTGGGAGATGTAAAATTAAAAAAATAGCAAAAATGGAGCAGAGGAAGTTTTGTTTCTTCCATTTCTCCGAATGGAAGAAGGCTGTTGGGGTGGGGAGATGGAGGAGGAATAAGAAACATACGAATATTAAAATAAAAACATGTAAAAATTTATGAATAGTCGAGGATGTTGGGTTGGCCGGGTAAGTAAAAGTGTAAGTTATCTTATCTTATTATTATGTAAGGTGGGGTGTGCGGCTTAAAGAATTTGGTGTTGGTGTGAGGCTCAACTGAGGGGAAAAAATTAAAAATTAAAAACGAATAAAATAGGTTGGGGTTAAAATCGGAATTAAAATAAAAATAGAAATATAATACAAATCGAAAAGAACCCTCCTATAAGCTAGCTAACTAACCGATCGACCGAATGCTTTTCCGGCTATATAGGATAGAGTGGGGGCGGTACGGATTGCGTGGCGGGAGTGGTGCTAGTGGTGGTAGAGATGGTGATATAAAATAATCAAGGGGCGGTTTTTGTCACTACTGGGAAAGAGGGAGGGGGGGGTGTTGGAGTATTTACTGTTGTTGCATTGGGTTGGGAATTGTTGTTGAATTGGATTGGGTTTGGGTTTATTTTATTGTATTGGATTGGAGTGATATTATTGCGTTAGATTGGAGTATTTGTTGTTGTTGCGTTGGACTGGAGTATTTATTATTATTGAATTGGATTGGATTGGATTGGATCGGAGGATTTATTATTTATTATTGTATTGGATGGGAGGATTATTGTTGCGTTGCGTTGATATACTTATTATTGCATGGGGTTGAAGTATTTATTATTGTTGCGTTGGGTTTGAGTACTGGTTATTATTGCGTTGGATTGGAGTATTATTATTATTGCATTGGACCGAAGCACCTATTAGAAGTGGAAGCGGGGGTAATATAGAATAGTCTGATTCATCTAGATACACGAGTGCGCGAGACATGACTTATATAGCTGTTGCCACTATTCGCAGTGTCGGTAATAGTGGCGGCTGCCTATGAACGCTAACGACAGTATTATTATTGCACCGCGTTGATCTATTTCTCACAACTACCAATCTCGTATGATTTTGTTTCCGGCATGGCTCTTGCGTACGAGTTAGCGTTGAGAGTTTGGTGGTTTATTTATCTTCCCCCCTCCACACTCTCTCTCCCTCGTGAAATGGGGTTGAGCTGGCAAGGCCGAGGTGGTGGTGGGAGGGGTGAAGAAGGGTATGTATATATACACCATACGATAAAAGGTGTAGAGAGAAAGAGAAAGAGAGAGAATAAACGTTTAATGCTACCCATACCTATACCTACCCATCCACAGGAACCCAGAAATATATTTGTAGTATAATATTTTGCAGCGGCGGGTAAAATCTCCAGCAATTAAATAAGATTACCCATCCGTCTTTTGCAAAAAAAAAAAAAAAAGAAAAAGAAAAAAAAGACATTTGCGGTTGAAGAACAAGAGAGGTTTATTTTTTCTCGACAGACGGACTCAAGAGTAGAAAAGAGAGGGCTTATATATATATATATACACAAAATGGGAAATTGTTGCTACTGGCAGTGCTGACTCCGCATGCGGTTTTTCGACATTTGCCTCAAGTTGAAGCGGCGAATATTCTAGGAGGAAGAGTGTGCGCGTATTATTTTCGCAATCGAATCATTTTTTGTCTTGGGCGGGCTGCTTAATTTAAGCAGTTTGTGGCATAGGTTATGTGTGTGTGTAATCGCATCGTACGAAAAAAAAAAAAAAAAAAAAAAATTAGCTTCTTCTGTTTTGTACGTTTTGCTCGAGTCTCGCATCGCAAGGATTGTGACGTTTTCCGGAGGATTTGGGATATTAGGAGGAGGAGCGGATGGGGAAGATGGAGAAGACGGGTGATGGACGGAAATGGAGATGGAAGGTGTATATGCATACCCAACGGCGGAAGGTAAAGAGGAAAGAGAGAGAGAGAGAGAGAGCGTAAGTATTTAGAAAAGTAGAGATAGAGGAAGGCGAAGATGCTTGGACTAGAGGCCGGCTAGGGAAAGGCCGATGGTGGATGAGGACGAAGAGTAAAAGGGAATAATGGTTAGACTCTAGTGGGTATAGTGCTCCGGTATCCCGTCATGGCACATCTCGATACGCTCGTTTTGGGAGTCGACCCATTATAGAATGGCACTCCTTCGATAGAGGGGGTAGATTCGCGCCCTCGAGATGCGTCCTTGAGATTATTGATGGAATGTGAGTTGTGTAGCGGGGAGCTAGAGGTGATTTTGGAGGTCGGGGCCGCAATTTACTCAGTGGGCAGCTAGTCATCATAAGCATTGCGAATAAAGGTATTAATAATTAATAACGGAAATACTGGGGAATAACTATATCGCTAATGAATCCAAATGCCGTAGGAAACAGGAACGTAGCAAAAAGACCTCGCAGAAGCAAAAGTATCAAATTTAAGCTATTCCCCCCAGGGTTCAATGACTTATGCCGTAGGAATCAGGAACGTAGCAAAAAGGCCTCGCAGAGGCAAAAGTATCAAATTTAGGCTATTCCCCCCCGGGGTTCAATGTCTTGACCCTCTTCCGGGGGACTGAGCTGTCTAGCACTCTCTTTATCTCCAGTCTGTACACCTCTATGCAGTCTCTTTCATCGGGCGTGATATCACTGGGAATGGGCATTGTATTTAGAGAGTCGTAAAATCTCTGGTGGTCGTCAATCAGTAGGGGCTGCTCTCCGGAAAACTGACGTACTGCCTGTAAATAACGTTAAGTTTCAATGGAACCGGTCCAGTTTTCGGGTGACCCACCTGGAACCCTACGAACACAATAGTGGCGGAGCGAAATATGTCATCCCATTCGTACACGATTGCCTGGGGTTCCTCTTGTAGACGGTTAAGAAACAAAACAAAAGCTTGTCTGGCACTGCGATCGGTTAGATGCGATTCGAATAATGATATGGTTTCACTCACTCATGGTTGCCTCCCATTTCTTGATACCAGAACTCTGACAACGGCCGTAGTCTGTCGGAGTAACCCGCGTGAATATAGGCAAGGCAAAAGTCATAAACGATCTTCAATCTCAATGTTATCCTTTTGGAGAAACTAGCTTTGTCTGGTTTCTCCATCCGCTTGAGGACATTGAAGGCCCGGAAAAGGCTTGGGTCGTAGTGCTGTTCAACCTGCAGGAGGATTCTCTCCAGAACATTCGCCCAGCGACGGCTAGCTTCCTCCTCAGGTATTTCATCACCCTCCATCTTGGAAACCGCATATGCCACGTTGCGCATAATCCCCTTCCTCGTAGGCCATGCCCAACCAGTGAGCGCAAAGTCCTGAAAGCCCCAGTTGATAGACTCTGCAAAATCTGGCAAGTCTGGCTTTGGATCCAGCAAGCAACTGTGGAACTGGGAGTATACGCAAAACAGGATCGCCCGCTCTTTATGGGTTAAACCCGTATTGATCTTTCCCAATATTTTCAAGTTCTCCAGGTCATTCTGTGGTAGATTGCCTGTAACGAGCGTCTGTGGAAATACTTGTGGGATAACTAGGTTTATTAGCGCAGGGAGGGCCAGTCCATCGAGTGAGGTTTCCAAAGGCGTCAGGAATCGGGAGATACCCTGCTATGGTCAGCGATGTAGGCATGCACAGGGAGTAAGGGGTTGGGCTCACAGCTGTTTCGGTAGTAGGCTGTGTCTTATCTCGAAGGTCGTCTTCGTATCTCAACATACCAGGATCTGCTGTACCCATATGCGGGAAATCAGCGTCCTGGGTTGAAGGTAGTGGGGACATTTATGACGAGAGAGGGCGTAGAAATGTGTTGGGCTAGGGAGGCTTGATTAGCTCTTAACTCTAGATTGAGCGAGATCGGTGGAAAAGCCTGACTTAACGTCGTTTCGGTTAACTTCACATGGACACGTCCCGGGGATTCCTTCTATGACGCCTTTCCTCCCTCATGGTTTGTGCTTGCGCCAAGCGCACGGTGGAGCGGTCCGAAAGACGAGCATCGTAATGTGGGCTCGTCGATCCAAGCCATCAAGCACAGAGCGAGGGCGAATGCCAGAATTGCTGCTCTCCCGGGCTATGGGGAGGCAGTGAACATGAGAAGGAAGGAAAGAAGGAAGACTGGACGTGAGGGAGCCAGTTTCAGTAAGGACGCGCCAAGAGCCATGTGATAAAGAGGGCGGCGTGAGAATGGTCATCAGCCAAATTCAACAGTCCCTTCAATCAACCCAGAAACAGGGTAGACTCCTTCTTATGACTCATGCAATTCAAAAAAAAATATCCTTTCAATACTGTTTTTACAACCAGAGTGGTTAGTATATGTTCACAGTTCGTACATGCGATACATGAAGGGTAGGTCTATTCTAATGGTGCTTTATATATAACAAGTGTGTTGATCAATGAGGTTGCAAGAAGCATCCTTGTCAGTCCCTAAAAGGGGTTCATGATCCACAAATCTTAGTGGTTCAAACATAGCTCACTCTACAGTCTGAGCTCTTGTAAGTCTGTTACAAAATTAAAGCTCTCTGAAAAGCAAGTACTTGTGCGATAGATTCTTGATTTTGATCAACACAGATTTTTATCAAGAGTTATTAATAAATAGTAAGATAGTCCTTCGGCTCTTAGTTACACATCGCGAATACTATTTAATTCTATATTTTATTTCAACATCAGCCTTTGAGGCTGCGCTGAGCTAAGGTTACAACGCTTCGAGCCCGCTACTGTCGGCCATCGAGCCTACTACTATCAACCGTCGAGCATACGTTGAGCCTCTGCCGCAATCGACTGTCGAGCGTGCTGACTACCCCAGGCCCATCACCATGCCATAAGGTTTTCCCCCTCTTTTTTTTTTTTTTTTTCGCAGTCTTGGGTTTAGGGTGATTTTTTTTTTTTGCAAAAGACTGGAAACTGTTGTAGGAATCGCGGTAATGACTGACTTGATTGCTAACTCGAGAATCTAGCCGAGTTCTTATGGACGGCCCGAAGGCCGTCCATCAACACGAAAAAGGCTCTGCCTTCGGCGGCACAGAGGTTGTGCCTCTTGGTGGCGCCAAGGCGTATCGCAACAGAAACACGAGTTGGTTTGCTGTTGATATTAGTGATAACACGTGGAATATGGGGGGGGGGGGGGGTTACTGGATGTCGGTGCTCAATATCGGTCGAACTCTGGGTGCTGAACGGGGGAAAAACACGAAATGGAGTTGGGAGGGTAAGGGCAGATTCGGTGTAACTTTGGTTGTGTCGAGATAGTATGCTTTGTTATGTCTGTACTGATGAAACGATGTACTAGTCTCGCTGTGAAATTGGGAGCTGGTGATAAGAATCATAATATCCCGACTCTAGGATGGGTGCCTAGCGGGGGAAAATTTGTGCGTTGTGTAATGAGTGATAAAACTGCTGGGTGGATTCGGATTTCTCGATACCTGCGGATGGGATTGGGCTTGGTGTGTTCTTTGTTTATTTGGCTGTGTATTGTATACTGTCGGGTGTGGGAGGTGTTGTTTGGATACGAATATTGAGGCGGGAGATGTGATGCTAGCAACGTGGCACAAACTGGGGAGGAGGAGCTAGTTGGTGTAGCAGTGGATATTTGGGATAAGCCTGATGATAAAAGAGACTCTTAGCTAATTTGTGTGATACTATGCTTGACTATGGAGCTGTTACTTCGAGCACATTAGACGGTGTAGAAAATATTATTTTTTTCGTGAAATGTCCAAAAGCTTCGCGTGCGTAGAATGCTGCAGTAGGTAACTGACTAGACGGATGGGTTGGGTTGAGGGAGCGCTCATCTGTGGGCCGGGATTTATTGCGAGGGCGCGGGTGGTTTGATGTAAATTCTACAGCTTCTCTGCCCCCTCGCACTCAACGGGTTGGTGTTGCGTGCCGGCCATTATCACCCTCTGCTGCCATCCTCCGTCGTATCAGATAGACAGGGTGAAGGAGGGTTTGGCGGAAAGGGGTTTGAATGAGGGAAAACGTGGTTGCTGGCTCTCGCAATCGCGCTCTACTTTGCATATGCCCGGAGCGCTCGTGCCGGCCCTCGTAGCCATTGAGAGGCATTTCAAGGGCATTTCGTTAGCCATGTGGAAATGGAGACTGCTGGCCCACCGGTGACGGGATACTATAGGCCACTTCGGGGAGTGCGGAAAGCAGGTGGGCCGCGATTGCTATATTTCCAGCCTGCTTCGGCTGAAACTCGTCATCGCATTCCGCATATGAATATAAGCAGACCTCTGGTCTGAATCCGCAGGCCTGTAGATGTGGGGTGACTTGCAGCGGTGTTTCGCAGGCCCAACACCGCGGCATTGGGCCGGTTCGACTAGAAACCGGACGCGAAACACGTTCCTGGCACGTCAAGAAAACACGCTTCCCTCGCCTCACTTCAGGGAAGAGACGGGAGGATTATATAGTCTCCACGGGTTTCGGACAGTAAGGCTACCAGCGACTCTGCGCCCGCGGGTACACTACAACCTTCAGCTTGGAAGGCGGGTGTGTATATACACTGTTGCAGTACCGCGTAGAATAGATTGCGTTGAGCGCGGCATCGCAATGACAGAGTTTTTCTAGCATCATGTGGACCAAGCCGCCGTCGCGGGATTAGCCCTGGCTGCCCAATGCCCTATTAACGACGTGTACACTAACGGCAGGGAGGCACCGCAACTTTCGAGTTGGAAGCGCTGACACCGATGCTGGTTGCACCGACTGTCGATATAGCAGTGTCCCTTCCTACATTTTTATTCGTGTTCGACTCTCTTGTTATTAATTCCGACGGCGTTCTCAGTTGCCGTAGGGCAATTCCGCGGATAGTTGCTGGATGATATTTAGAAAGAGTCCAGAGCAGCAAGTCGGGGCTGAATTGCAAACACCGGGAGCGTGAATTATGTCCGAGTTGGAGGACCGCAGTTGTTATTCGAAAATCCCACGTCCGTAACTGCCGTTTGGTGACCGTTTATCACCCGTTGCAGACTCGCCTCTTTCGACTTGGGAGGAATGACTCCCTCCGCCGACTATAACTGTAGACTCCTCCTAGGATGCCCCCTTTGGAAATGTTCAAAACAAGAATTCTCAGTCTCTCTCTTCGAGCTCTTGCGGGGTTAATTTTCTAGCTTCATTGTAATGGGCATCTCCGCGGGCATTGTTGCTCACCGCCTTGCCGTCCGCGGTTGTCATCAGCTCTTCCCTTCCCCCTCACCTGGTCTCTAGCATTGTTTGAATGCGCTAGCCCCCTCGCGAAAGGCTTTGGGGTAATCGATTATTGCGAATGATTTGAACTGAATTTATCTAGTATTCAGGTCCTTTCCTAGAGCAGTAAGGGTGCTTGCACTTTGAGCGAGTCGTCTTGTTGCGGTGAGGTTATATACTGTCTCGGAATTTTGTTTAATCGACTGAAGCTTGTGGGTACCAGGACCAGCACAGTCTTGCCGTCTAGTAGCCATCCCCTATCCGCGACCGTCCTTCCTCTGGAGGAAAGGCTAGGTGAGAATAGACTATGCGGGTGCCTTTTTAACGGGATTTTATAAAACCCCAGCTCTCCCCGAATGCGCCCATCTGGTTATTTTAACTAGGCTATCGCAGAATTCCAGTGCAGAGTTTGCCTTCAGCTAGTGTTTCGAAACTGCTAAGAAGTATTGAGAAAACTGGGTCACCTGAATTATCGGAAACGAAGTCCTTATTTTCGGGCTTGGATATGGCGCTATTGATTTTCTGCAGGAAGGGCTTAAGAGGCTTTAGAGGTGGTGAAAGATATCGCCTTATTGTGCTATTCTGCCCTCAAGTTCTCCGAAGCCATGGTAGAATATGGGTCGGTAAATACTATGTTCGGTGAGGCGTCGTCTAGAATTCCTACTGCGGGTAAAAGTTTTGATCCTCCTGGCCGAGGAGGCATCTCTAGGTTTGTAATGGAAGGTGAGGAGTCGCGTCAGTGGGCAATGGATGCTGGAGGGCGTGGTTAGGGAACGACCGGACGGAATTAGCTGTCGATCAGCAAACCTCTCTAATGTCATAAAGGTGTGGAATACTGCGCTTGGCATTGTTTCAGCAAATCCGAGTAGATGGCATCCCTCCAGTGACGCTGGTCTAGATAGGATGAGATCGATAATTAATTCGGCCAATTCGCTCTGGGGGGGTTGTGGAGCCGGCGTTTCTAGAACAAACCCTAGAACGGTGTAATTGTCCCCTCTGGTGATTGAAAGGACGTTTACCTTTTTCCGGGGAAGCTGTTTAATACTCCATCGGGCAACTGTTGGTTGTCGTGTGAAGCTTGTGCTGTAAAGCTCTCGCGGTCCCACCCTGTTGCGACATGTTCTGGCAGTCCTAGGTGACAGCCCGGTAAGCTGCTGTTTCGTGCCAGGTCTCTTTGCGATTGGTGGTAGATAAGAAATAGTTTAGCCCACAGTTTGCTACGCACGGCGGCAAGAACCATCAAAAGAATATGTACATGCAAGATATTCTTCAACTTCTCAGGAATGATCTTGTGCCTGCGAACGGTGGGCGACCGTCGAAAACAAACCAGAAGAAATGACATATTCACGAGCACCTCCCCCGACATCTACAGCCAGAGGCAGAGAGGGGTACGCACCCTCACCATCCCGAAGTGGCAGAAAACCAGGGCTCAACGCCGAGAGAAGCTCCTAATCGACAACAAAACTAACAGCTTTTTCTAAAGAAAACTGTAGCATTTGGGGTTGGTGATGTATATAAAATGCCACGTTTTTCTCTCTTTCCATGTCCCCCGCCCACCCCGAAAATATATTTAGAGGGAAATATATAAAATGGGAAAAGGGGAAGAGAAAACCAAAAAAGGAATGGCGCTGTACTTATCGGTAGCTTTAAGAAACCCAATATGTAAGATGACTTACCCGCAAAGCCTGCTGCCAACTAAAATGTTGTTCACGCAGGAATCTAAGTGATTGCGTGTAGGGAAAGAGAGGGACTATATAGAACTGTAAGCGGTGGGAAGAAGCTGGTATGGATGGTGGTCGTGCCGTTTTGTGTTTTAATGTTGGTGGGGTGTGAATATGAGAGGTAGGGGATATTTCGGTTGAGAGTTAGGGTGGTGCGGGGTAAGTAATCCTGATAGAAAGGAGTGAGGAAATAAAAGAAAAAAAGGTAAAAAACAAAAGGGAAAGGGAAGTCAGCCTGGTGGGTCAGGGATAGGCGGTTTTCTTTTTGCTTGAAAGGAAAAGAATGGAAAAGGATAATAAAGGGAACGGAGGGGAAGTATCAGATGGAATTTGATATATATATATAAAACTCCGAAAAGATTTTCCTTTTTTTTTTTTTTGGTGGGGTACACGGTGGATAGTTGAGATAACTAGATGTCACCAAGGGTTGATGGGGTATGCAGCCCCGCGCCCGCTACGAATGCAAGAACCTCCAGCGCAGGGCCAGTAACGCCGCCAGAAACGTGGGGACGCCAATGCCGATGCCGACCCCGAGTGCGATTTTGTTGCTTTGTTTCTGGACACGGTCGGGTGTGTCGTCTGGAACGGTTTGTGGGTCTGGAGTCGCGTTGACCGCGATAACAGCTGGGCCGGGGGGATCTTGTAATGGTGTCGATCCTTCTGGTGTGGGTGTGGGCGACTTAGCTGGCGTGGCTTTTGGCGACTTGGTTGGCGTGGCTTTTGGTGACTTGGTTGGCGTGACTTTTGGCGACTTGGTTGGCGACTTGGTTGGCGTGGCTTTTGACGACTTGGTTGGCGTGGCTTTGGGCGACTTGACTGGCGCCGGCGTTTTACTAGTTACTGGAACTTTCTGTACCGACGCTTTGCCGGAAGTAAATGGGGTTGCACCAGCGTCATAAGTACCGCTGAATGTCACTACAACGGTAATATCACGCATCCCGGGGTAGGACGTCAACACCGTGGTAGCCAGATCGCTTGTTGACCCGCAGCCCATCTGAGTATAGCCTAATGGGTAGTTGTTGGTGTAACATTCGTCGGAATTCTCGCTGGAATCGCAGCCCATTAGCGGTGGGGACCGATTGCAGGGGCTCAGAGGGTGAAGAACCAAGTGTAGACCCAAGGATCGCTAGTGGATAGCGTTGGTGAGTGGTGATCAATGCAGGTTGTGGGCAGAGTGCAAGAAGAACCTCCGATCGAACAGCATCCGATCACTTTGTAGCCTGAGAACCACACGCATCGCGAGGAAGTGGAGCAATAGGCGGGTGTTGCTGTTTGGCAATTAGTACATAACCCCAATTACGGACTATCTATGCCCAGTTCAGATACGTACCAACATCACCGCCTATAAATCCACAGACACTCAGGGGATAGGCGTTATCCCTTTTCTCGTGGGCGCTACTCGTGGGAGAGGGGCTCCTCTCTTCACCGCGCATACCGGTTCCTGTCGGCCTCGCTGTATCATATGGAAGCGCATTAACAACTCCAAGGGAGACCAACCGCCGAAATAACAGCAATATGAACAGAACCCGACAGCATTCGAGCGGAGGCCTCATAATGAATCGCTTTAGAGCTCACGCTCGGATGCCAGCAGGGGTTGTCGAGGCGGGAGCGAGGGTGGAGAGCTTTTGAAGGGCATTGTGATCCTCACCCGCCAGACGAGGCTGGCGTTTTGAACTCCGAGACACCCGGCCGCGAATTTGAACTCCGAGACACCTGGCTGCACAAGTACGAATCCGGTTTCCAGATAAGCACGATAGGGAGGCTTCGTGCACAGCGTCCAACGCCGCACCACTCACACAAGGCCTGGCTCAAAAGCAAGCACATGGCCGGGCGCTGTGCGAGGCTCACGGCTAGGCAGGAGCGGTGCGCGATGGGCAGCCGTTCATAAGTTGGGCCGGCTAAGCGTGCTGTCGTCTGGGCCTGCGGGGTGGATCGCTGCATCCAGGTCGTCCAAGGCTCTCGAGTGTCGGGCTCTGGACCAAGGGCTGTGCGCTGTGCGTTGGATGTGGTGGATGATGGGTGGGATGAGGTGTCATGATGCGATAACGTGATCCACCAGCGAGCGGCCCGCCCAATCTAACACGCGACGCGTTACCCGACTGCTACCCTGATGGCCACAACACAACGACAAGAAGCCTTGTACCGACAGGGTAAAGTTGATCTAGCTATACAAGCCTATAAGCAAGGACAGTTCAAAAGTCTTTGAGCTGCAGTTTCAATATATGATGCACCTCAAACTACTACTCAATATCGTATTGCTGAAATTTTACTACATTTAGATTCCTTTGCATCAAATTGCCTTTTAACAGATAGACAAGAAAAGAATCTTGAACAGTGGATCCTATTAATAGATCAATGTGGCATGTCAAGAATTGCTACAGTATAATAAATGGCTAGTACTTTAGTTTTTCAGAATACTGAATCAATGGCTTTTTTAGTTATTAGTAAAAACTAGATAGAAAGATTTATCAACTGCTATGATTCCCTCAAATCAAAATATAATCATAAATATAATTATTAAAGAGCTAAATATGAAGATCCTACCTTCATTTGAAAATGCTTCAAATATGTTTAAAATACAATTATTTAATATAGGATTTTAGATGATGATATTTATAATCTTGATAAAACTGTTTTTAAATAGGTGTTATTTTTATAGCAAAAGTTGTTACTAATACCAATAAAACTAAAAAGCCAAGAATAATTTAGTTAGGATATTAAAAATAAGTTACAATTATTGAAACTGTTAATATATAAGAAAATATAATTCCACTACTAGTTATTTTTGATGCAGTAATATATCGGGTGACTTGATATAAATGTAAAGTTATATTGCTTGACTGGTCAATTGATTTTAATGATAATGGTTAGATGACGAATTGTTACGAATATCGCAAAAGCTTCAGCACGAGCCTCAGCACGAGCCTCAGCATGAGCCTCAGCCGGAGCTGCAACCACGAGCCTCACTCGAGCTCAATGACCTCAACACTTCGGATAGCACTCGAACCACTACCTTCGTATGCTCGTCACCAGTTACACGGGCCTTGCCTGACTTCACGATAGGGCCCATACCGTTCGCAGTATAGCTATGCGCCCGAATCGCATCCGGCAAGGTTCGAGCGACCTGAGACATCCAATACAGAGGTTTGAGAGCATGTTCCCCTTATGTATATAAGTGCGAGGTCTCCTCTGGACCTTTTCCTTTCTTTAGCTTTGAATCGTCAAATAGAAATAGTCCTATCTTGCTTTCCAAGTGCCTGGAATCTACGTTTGTGACATAATTCAAAGCTTACCCAACTCTAGCAATCCAGTGGACGGATTTTAAATACACCACACCCTCGATCGGCCTCGACGAGCGCAGTCCTAACCTGACGTAGTAGCCCACGAGCTAAACGATCCTCACGAAGCAAGCAAGACGACAGAAAGCTCTAGAACGACTAGGCAAGTACGAAGCAAGAAAGCAAGACGAGAACTATAAGAACAAAAGAAAGACGACATGGTTCGAGATGTCGACAACGGGCTAATCAGCCGCATATCCATATCCGAGACCTTGGACGAGTCGCCCAATACCCTCGAGCATCCTGCTAATACCACGAACTGCAGGGAGACCCTCTATCAGAGGTCGAACGAAAACGAAAGCCCAGTCCTCATGAAAGCTGAATTCCAGGACCTACTGGAGCACCTAGACATGCTATACAAAGAAATTGTCGAGCTCATCACGAAGGCCCGAGACCTTCGAGCCTACGGTGAGAACTATCACGAACAGTTACAAGAAACGAAACGAGCCCTAAAGAAAAGCGAGGCAATCCTCGACAAAGTTATCTTGCAGCCTCACGAGCTCACCTCGTCCGGCTCGCCAGCTCCTGAGCATAGTCGACGAACCGTCAAACTTCCTGATCCACCACTATTTGACGGTGGTAGTAAAGATGGTACCACCTTCAACAACTAGTTGATATAAGTACAGAACAAGCTCCGAGGCAACGCGGACTCATATCCAACGGAAGAACTTAAGATCATATACGTTGCCGGATGTACGAGCGGTGAGGCCCTAGCCCTGATATCGCCCCGCCTTAATGCCGCGAGCTCCCATGCCTACACCGCCCTAAGTGAGCTATACGAGCACCTTGAGGAGCTCTACGGTGACCTGAATAAGGAACGTAACGCCCGACAAGCCTTCAAGAGCCTTGTCATGAAGAAAGGACAGACCTTCCAGGAATTTTATGCCATATTCCTCTGAAACGTCGCTGATGGCAACATTAGCCCGCAGGACCTCAAGGACGACCTAAATGATAAACTAACTTGGAAACTTCAAGAGTCAGTTGCTACATACTACAATGACCCCACCATCCCTACGAGCCAGTTTGCGTGGCATTGTACCACCATCGACCAGCAGATCCGGAACTGGCTTGAGAGACAAGACCAGGTCTCGAAGAAAGCAGAGGATTCCAACAAAGCAGGCTCGAGACAGCCAGCCCGCCCTCGAACCACCACAAGCCCCATGGGTGTCGTACGACTCATGACCCCAAAGGCCAGCGGTACCGACTTGAAGTGTTATAACTGTTTCGAACCGGGACACATATCGCAGGACTGCCCGAAAACGAAGACCGAGCGAACCAAGTAGATCCTCGCCGCAAAAGTAGCCGCAATGGCGGTTGAACCCCCACGAGAGCTCGAAGAATCAAAAAACGAGAGCCCCTGAAGAAAGTCTCCTCTCCAGGGCCGAAAGGTATCGAAGTTGCAGAAGTGGACTTGAGCCAGCTACTAGGCAGGAATGCATTTACCCTCCCATGTACAGTTAGCAATAATGGACTAGGCATCAAGACCTCTTCTCTCATTGATGCAGAAGCTAATATCTATATGTTTATTGATACTAAGTTCGCCAGATTGGCAGAACAGTTCCTCGGGGTAACACGGGCCCCATTGGATATCCCATGTAAAGTAAAGGGGTTCGACAGGCAGCAAATAGCCCCTATTACTCACGCTCTAGAGCTCGTGCTCCTAATGGACAGCTAACAAACCAAATTACTCATGCTCGTGGTAGGGTTAGGAGATCACGATATAATACTCAGATGAAAATGGTTCGTCCAGACTGGTGTACTAATCGACTGCAAGGGCCGAGGACTAATATGGCCCGACGACTGGCCACGAACCAACGGATGGGACAGGATCCTAACCACCATGAAGGAGAACCTAGAACCGGGGAACATAAGCCCGCAGCATCAAGAGGACGCTAACCAATGAGACGAGCTCGTAGCTATGAGTGAACCCTAGAAGCCACGAATTCTCAAACGAGAACTTACAGGCCCGCAAAAATGGAGTCGCGAGCTAGTCGACCAATATAGGAAAATGCGAGTCGAGCTTAAGGCCCCTGCGACCCAAGACACCTCCTTGAGCACTCACCTAACAAGGCACGAGCCGCTCAAATGGAGCCAGCCCTCAATTGATATCTGTGGGATCTCTGTGGCTGCCTTCAGACTAAACCTACGCAAGGAGGAAAATACGTTCTTCGCTACCTCACTGTTCGAGATAGACCGCGAGCTCGAAGCTCGAAGAGCTGAAATCAGCTCTAAGGACTCCCAACAACCCGATGAGACAGAACTCGAATGGCTAAGAAGAATACTACCCTCCGAACTCGTTGACTACGCAGACGTTTTCTCCCAAGAAGCATCGAACAAGTTACCGCCACATCGCTCCTATGACCACAAGATCAGTATCGATGGCTCGAAAGGGCTCGAGAGCTTAGGCTACTCCCCCCTCCGTCACCAGTCAACCTATGAGCTCCAAGAGACCAAACGCTTCCTTGAAGAAAACCTACAACGAGGGTTCATCAAGCATAGTCAATCGCCATTCGCCTCCCCGGTCCTGTTCATGAGAAAACCGAGTGGCGGGCTACGATTCTGTGTTGACTACCGAAAGCTCAATGACCTTACTCGCAAAGACCGGTACCCGCTACCCCTCATCAGTGAGACGCTCGCAAGGCTAGCCAAAGCCAAAGTCTACACGAAGCTCGATATCCGGCAAGCATTCCATCGCATACAAATGGACCCGGACTCGAAAGAGCTGACTACATTCCGCATGAGGTACGGGGCCTACAAGTGCAAAGTCCTATGGGAAGACCTCACGAACGGTTTGGCCACGTACCAGAGATATATGAACGACATTCTCTTTGACTACTTAGATGACTTTTGCACTGCGTACCTCGACGATATATTAATTTACTCGGAAGACCCCCTCGAGCATGACGAGCACGTTCGAAAGGTCCTTGAGCGCCTACGAGATGCCGGTCTACAAGTCGATATTAAAAAGTCAGAGTTTCGAACTACATGAACCAAGTACCTAGGATTTATCATGTCTACAGAAGGCATCGAGACAGACCCGGATAAGATACGAGTAGTCAAGGACTGGAACGCACCCACTACGGTCAAAGGGATACAGGGGTTCTTAGGGTTCTGCAACTTCTACCGCTGCTTCATTAAAGAATATGGACGCATCGCAAGACCCTTGAATGCTCTTACACGAAAAGACACCCTCTACAGATGGACCGAACAGTGCCAGGAAGCATTCGACAGACTTAAGCAAACAATGCTCGAGGCACTCATCCTGCGATACTACGACTACGAACTACCAAATATGGTAGAGACAGACGCTTCGAATGGGGTCGTAGCTGGGGTTCTCTCCCAGCAGAACCCCTTAACCAAGCTGTGGCACCCGATAGCCTTCTTCTCGAAGACTATGCAACCGGCCGAGCTTAACTACAATATCCACGATAAAGAAATGCTCGCTATCATTCTCTCCCTCAGAGAATGGCGAGCAGAGCTCGAGGGCCTACAAGAAGCGCCTTTTCTGGTCTATTTGGATTACCAAGCATTAGAATACTTTATGACTACAAAGAAGCTATCCGCGAAACAGGCTCGATGGGCAGAGTACCTTTCATGGTACTATTTTAAGCTCGCATATCGAACTGGAAGATCGAACGAAAAGGCGGATGCCCTGAGCCGGAAGCTTGAGGATACCGTAGCTCAGAACTGGCTAATCGCTACCCATCGTACCCAAGTGCTCCTTCCACAAGACAAGCTCACTCGAGAGGTAATCCGGGATCTCCAGCTTGCACCCGTCGAGGTATCTCCCTGCTCGGATAACACTGAAGAAGGCAGTGATAGTATTGAACTCATGGACAAGCTCCTGGCTGCGAATCGAACCTCGCGCGAGCTCGACGAACTTCGAGCCAAGGCTGAAGGCGAAAAAGAAGGCACTTGGCAACTTCGAGATGGCCTATTACTACGGTATGGGAAACTGTACGTACCAGACGGCCAGCTAACAGTCGGAATGCCACTACGAACCGCCCTTATTAAAGAAGCCCACAAACAACCTCTGATGGGCCACCCAGGACGAACTAAACTACGCCAGCTCCTCCAGAGTCGGTTCTACTGGCCGAACCAAGGGAAAGACATCGACCGGTACCGCGCCAACTGCCATACCTGCCGGCGGTCACATGTACCATGAGACAAGAAGCCCGGCCTCCTACATCTGCTACCCGTCCCGGACCGGCCGTGGCAGCACATATCTGTCGACTTCAAGAAATGCCTTGCAAGTAGAAACAGGCACAATATGGTCATCGTCTTCGTGGACCGTCTAAGTAAACGTCCTATTACTATACCGGTCAGGGACACAATCACGGCAAGAGAGCTCGTACCCCTTTTTCTCTCACATGTGGTTCGTCAAGTAGGCATACTAGATACTATTGTCTCTGATAGAGGCCCTCAGTTCGTATTGGACTTCTGGAACGAGTTTTGTAAGCGTATTGGTACAAAACTTAAGCTTTCTACCGCGAACCACCCTCAGACTGATGGACAAATAGAAATCGTCAACCAGTACTTTGATCAACACCTATGACCATATATAAACTACTACCAGGACGACTGGGATGAATGGGTTGCCATAATCGATTATCAACAGGCTGCGCTATGGCACGAGACCATTGGACAGTCTCCCTTCTTCACGGAAAAAGGCTATGAACCTAGAACGTCCTTCGATTGGGACTCACAAACCAGTTCGAGTACACCCAAGGAAAAACTTAATCGGGACGAGGCCAAATCGCTCATCGCCCGACTCCACGAGGCCTGGCAACGAGCAAAGGAAAATATGATATGAACTCAAGAAAGGTATACGAAACAGGCCAATAAGCATCAACGAGAAGTAGACTTCGGCATAGGCGATAAAGTCTGGATCACAACAAAGCACTGGAAGAACGACCGTCCAAGCCGAAAGCTCGTGAACCAGATGGAGGGACCATATAAGATTCTTGAGAAGATAGGTCATTCTTTTAAGCTCGTGCTACCAGAATTGATGAAAGTACACCCAGTTTTCCATGCAGAGAAGCTACGAAAGGACCCGAGCAACCCCCTACCAGGCCAGTCGAACCCCGAACCTGTGCCACTAGAGCTACAGGACGGCGAAACTGAATACGAGGTAGAAAAGATCCTCGCAGTAAAGCTCATACGAGCCAAATTGAAATATAGAATACAATGGAAAGGATGGGACCCGGACCCAGAATGGTACCTGGCCTCAGCCCTAAGCAATAGCCCTATTGCTCTACAGAACTTCCACGAGCAAAATCCTACGAAACCCGGACCCCCGAAAAACCTGCAGTATTGGCTAGAATGTGCTAAAAATGACATCTATCCGGAAACACGCCCCGACGACGATAGTACGAACACAAGAAACCCAAGCTCGAGGACGAGCTTACTTCGAGGGGGGGGGTAAT
The DNA here is from genome assembly GCA_021527465.2 of Geoglossum glabrum. Lineage (NCBI taxonomy): Eukaryota > Fungi > Ascomycota > Geoglossomycetes > Geoglossales > Geoglossaceae > Geoglossum > Geoglossum glabrum. The sequence goes on from JAJDFE020000200.1 coordinate 52,078, forward strand.
GTTACGAATATCGCGGAAGCCTCAGTACGAGCCTTAGCATGAGCCTCAGCCGGAGCTGCAACCACGAGCCTCACTCGAGTTCAATGACCTCAATACTTCGGATAGCACTCGAACCGCCACCCTCGTATGCTCGTCACCAGTTACATGAGCCTCGCCTGACCTCACGATAGGGCCCATACCGCTCGCAGTGTAGCTATGTACCCGAATCGCGTCCGGCAAGGTTCGAGCGACCCGAGACATCCAAAACGGAGGTTCGAGAGCATGTTCCCCTTATGTATATAAGCGCGAGGTCTCCTCTAAACCTTTTCCTTTCTTTAGCTTTGGGTCGTCGAATAGAAGTAGTCCTATCTTGCTTTCCAAGCGCCTGGAATCTACGTTCGTGACACTAAATTGTAGATTTATTTATATCTTTGCTGCCATACCTCAGACATGAGCATCTGCAATCACTTATCTAGACTCTAACATCAATGGAACACAATAAATACTTAAAGACAGTAATATAATACTAATCTGTATTGCTAGAAAAGTTTTAAAGGCTGCAACAATCCTCCAGGTTCAGAACCTTATTTTATATAAAGAAAACAAGAAACTGCAAGCCCATATTGGCAAGAAGCAGACTAGAGTATCTAGGAAGAGAAACAAATTGCTATCAAAGGGTTAGCAACTATTGGGAAATTGTTAGAATGAGAGAGGAAGCAAGGATGAGGGAAGGCAACAAAGAAAGTAAAGAGGTAGCAACAGCAGAATTGGTTATTATCTGAGGATGAAAACAATGAGGAGGACCTAAAGGGTGAGATAGATAGTGATATGAACTCTTGTATCATTGTGGTTGTGCCATAACTCATGTGTTTAGAAATATGACAAGAGGCCAGGTACTGACGAAAGGCCGGTCACCACTTCTACTCTACAGAACAGAGTGGCTGCTTCAAAATGCAGTAGCTGCTTCAAAACGCAGTAGCTGCTTCAAAATGCAGTAGCTGCTTCAAAACGCAGTAGCTGCTTCAAAACAGAGTGGCTGCTTCAAAACGCAGTAGCCATCTCAAAAACAGGGTGACTGCCCCCCAAACAGAGCTGGCCGCCCCAAACCCCAAATGGCGGAGTTGTACAAACCGACACCCCTCCGAAAAATTTACCGCATTGGGCACAATACAACACGTTGCACAATACAACACGTTGCACAATACAACACGTTGCACAAGACACGGCGCACACGCGCGCGGACAAATCAAGGTCCTTTGCGAGCAGGCCCAAAAAAAATCGAGAGGCCAAAAAATGCGTCGACAAAACATCGCGACCTCTTTTTTGGGGCCATTCATGGATGAAGAGCTATCTTATCTGCCTCGGACTCTGTTCTCTCGTTTTTTTTGGGTGTTTTTTTTTTTTTTTTTTTTTATCTAATTTCATACGTTTTCGCTACCCTTAGCAGAAGAGAGGGAGTACAGAAACTTGCCCTTGTCGGGGGGGGGATTTTTTTTTTTTTTGGTTTTTTTTTTCGCGTGGTGCACAAGGGGTCTTTGCCGAAAGAGGGAAAAGTCGGGGGAGGAGGGAAATGCGTCGGTGTGGGTCGGGATGCGGGGGGGATTGCATTCCCAAATTGGATGGCTTTGCGTTCCGGCAGCGTGGATCGGAGGCGCCTGCTTGACGGATAGACCTATCTGTGTGGGAGGGTGTTTATATCCATGACTCCCTCGCTCAGCGCGCCGTGGTGTTGTCCGCCCGCCCTGTTGCCCGGTCTACAATAGGGATCATCAAGGGGCAGATTCAGCCTTTGAAGGGGAGAACAACAATCACGGCACCATGTACACACACAGCATACATACCACGCCTCTTCTGTCTTGCACTTTGTTTATCGTGAATTCGACCGGACGTGACGGGAAGGCATGAGGAAAACGGCGGGGTTTCTAGAACCCCAAGTCACTTTGGAAATATATGAGGCGCGGGCACCTCCTCCTCCTCCTCCTCCTCCTCTTCTTCGCTGAAGATGAAGTCGTGGGCAGAGCCGGTCAAGGCCTTATTATTATTATTATTATTATTAGGGCAATTACGAATCAATAAAAAGGGAGTCGTCCCGCCTTGAGTATGGGGGGGGGGGCTATTTACCTTCCTCATCAAGGAGCTGCGGGTGATCCGGCATGCGATGGTGCGGCACCCCAGCGCGTTCTTGCAGCATGCGTATGCGCT
>JAJDFE020000201.1:0-16356 GCA_021527465.2 Geoglossum glabrum
TTGTTAAAACAGAACTGGCATATCTGTGGCAAGTTTTCACGTTAGACGCTACCTAAAGGTCTTAAATGGACGGAAAGCGCTGGCGATAATTGCATGATAGCACAGGCGAAGATGCTTAGAGGCACTCGTGAAGGTTAGTAGAGAGATATGCACGTACCTGATAGCCACAAGGACATGGCCTAAAATTCCGGTCAGAGAGATCAAATTCTTCGACACACAGGGGGCTAGTGTCACCAGAGTCAGCTCGAAAGTTTCTCGTGAGCCGAGGACAGATAGAAGCGCAAACATACCAGGAATCATCAGAATCATCTATGAAAGAATCTTGCTGTACGCGATTGGCCATCATAGCAGAGGGAGATGAAGCGAGGCGAAAGCCTTCAACAGTGCAGTCCGACCAAAGAAATTGACGTATTCTACAAGTAATGCGAGTGTTAACACTCGCGGGAAGAGATGCGCGTAAAGATGTACGGACGGAGTATGGAGTAGGTGGGGGTGATGGACGGCGAGTAGGAGGGAGAGGTGTGGTGTTCTACTGGCAGTAGAATCGAGTGATCATTGGAAAGAGAAGAGAGAGGGAATCGGTTTAAGCTCCAAATTTCTATTTGCTGCTAATTAGGCGGATAAGTCACATGATGCATACCGTTTTCACCCTAATTAGCCATCTTTAATGGCCATCCTACTCACATATATCCAACAAACGTGTCTCAAGGATTGCATCGTGCGCGGGTCACAATTGGACTGGATCAATTGGGCTCTCAACATGGCGTTGCGATTTAATGCCGGTCGGCCTCTCGCTTCAGCAATGCGATCATCAACTGGCTCGAGCGTGCGAGGGGGTGCTATACGGACATTCTCATCGTCTTGTCTGCGGCAGAAGGATGTAGTCTCGGAGGCAAACACTCCCAACATGAGACATGCAGAACGGCCTTGTATGCATGCCTTGTTCATACCTTCCGAGCTCTCTGCTAACCTCTCTCAGCAATCGGCCAACTAAACCGCCCAATCGTCAACCCAGCCGATAAATACAACGAGAAAGCCAAGGACTTACACGCCTATGGCCAATACCTAATATCCTGCCTTCCAAAATACATTCAGCAATTCTCAGTCTGGAAGGACGAGCTGGCGCTGTACATCCCGCCTTCAGGCGTCATTCCCGTTATCTCATTCCTTAAGTACCACACCGCTGCCGAATATACATGTGTGGTAGACATCACGGCCGTCGACTACCCCACGCGAGACCAACGCTTCGAAGTCGTCTATAACCTTCTCAGTGTCCGCCATAATAGTCGCATCCGTGTAAAGACGTATGCCGATGAAGCTACACCCGTGCCCAGCATCACGAGTCTCTACGATGGCGCAAATTGGTACGAAAGAGAGGTCTATGATCTGTTCGGCGTGTTTTTTGTCGGACACCCGGATCTAAGGAGAATTATGACAGATTACGGGTTCGATGGGCACCCACTGCGGAAAGATTTTCCGTTGACTGGGTATACTGAGATCCGATACGATGAGGAAAAGAAACGCATCGTAATTGAGCCACTAGAGCTGACACAAGCGTTCCGTAATTTTGAGGGCGGAACTGCGGCTTGGGAGCAAGTAGGATATGGGAGTGATAGGAAACCCGATGAAGTGAGCACTATCCCCCTTTCCTTGGATTAACCGGGTCCGTTGAGAAAAGACTAACGCGAAACTTCCACTCTTCTCAAAGTTCCAACTGCCAATACCTAAACCCGAGGAAAAGAAAGAGGAGTCCAAGAAGCAGTAGTGATAGATATGCTATTCATTCTCTGTGCTAGTAGCCTCCCATTGTACATTTTCAGACGAACAGTTTCCCCATATTTGGGCCAACCTTGTTCAGTTACAAGCATATATACTACCTTAGTATCGGCCGAAGCTCGCAACCTCACCTATCCCCAAATACTCCCACCTTACAAAGTTTCAGCGAGCATCATCGGAGCAGAAACCTCATTCCTCTTTGTCTTCCCGAGTAGCAATTCCACCATGGTCAATGCGAATAGCATCGCCGTCCCTGGTCTATTCCTATTAGCAAGCGCCCCGGAGGGCCTCTAGGCCGTTACGCAGATACCAACTTACCCCCTTGACGTTATCACCTTCTCACTAACTATAACCCTTTCTTCCCCATACTCCCATCCTCCTCCCTCTACCTCTTCCCTCACACTCGGATGGCTTGTAACTCGCACCCCCTCTAGGGGCTTCTCAAACGCTGCGACTAGCGCGATTGTCGCCGCACATATAAAAGCTATGTACGCATCTCCGGAATGGCATTGTCGGATAAGGTTCAGGACGGCGGGGGAGGAGCAGAACGTTTTGGAACCAGGAAGGCCCCCGGGAAGGATTAGGATATTGGGCGTGGGTAGTGTTTCATGTACTATGATGTCTGGAGTGATGCGGGTGTTGCGTGAGCAGCTAGTGTGTTAGAAGGTGTTAGTAGGGACCGGACACGGCAAGTGCGATTCAACATGAGTATACGTAGCATATTGTCCGTTTTGGAGATCCACGCCAATGCTCTTCACATCGACCCCAGCACGTACAAGCACTAATTCCCCCGGGGAACCCATATCAGTTCTGCCGTCAGATGAATCTATTCTGTAAAGTGGGCATACCATCATAGCAAGTAACATATTCAATTTCCTCGGTGCCGTCGGCAATGAGGATGAGGGCTGTTTTTCTCGATGACTGTGACATTTCTATTGTTTTGAGGGCTGGTTCGGGGTAGATAGTAGAAGAGGGTAGGCGGGGCAAGGCCGGGGCGAGGCGGGAGAGGGAGGGAAGGTGAGCTGGAGATGATGTCATACATCACGGCCTTAAGAGTTTTTATCCAGATGCGTAGGGGGATGGCATTTTATTCTCTAACAGTGCATCTCCCGCAGGTAGCCTTGTTCACGCCATCATCAAATTCATTACGTTATTAGCTTAATGTCATCTAGCATCGCCAGTCGGCAAGGGCAAAATCGGCAACTTCAGGGATCAAGTCTCTCGACAAAACTTCCGGTCGTCCATAGCCCGACGGGCCGTGAGCCTTATGCGCGATGAGAACAGGGCATTGTAGCTGGTGGCGGGTCACTATGAACGAAGAGGTTCGGAGAGTGGGGACGGAGCGTGTACGCGAGACGATAGCGGCGATGATTTTTGTGGTGTTTGTTCTTGCGCGAGCCCCACATCAGCACATACATACCCACGTACAGAGTAGAGCATCCTAGATCCAACTGGATGACGGCAACTGGACGGTTGCAGAGGGCGGGTTGCCGTGGGTCGTGAGCCGTACTATCAACCGTACAATAGTAGAGACGCAGTGCAAAGGAAAAAAGAAAAGAAAATGCAAAACTTAAGCTTAATCAAAGTTTTGCCTTTCCCTGTTCGGACACTGCCACACCTCCATCATCGCCACGTCCTAGCCACCTATGACATGCCACGCGATTCCCAAGACACATCACTGCATTTCCTGTGTAACCTGGACACAACGCACACTCATTTCCGCCTGTTCCACTGCTTCTGAGGAGTGAATATAGCTTCCTGTCCGCGTGCCGTACGGGACAATCAAGAGACATATTCACAGACGCACCGCAAACCGCAAACAGCCCGACGCAGGTCAAACCACTGGTACCTGCGCCCAAACAACTTTCGGTTTGCCCTGCGGCCTCCCTCATTACCACTCGCATAGCCTTAGATATCGCTCAAGCGACACCCTATCTATCGGGGGAAGGAAAACTATAGATCGCTAGGAGCAGGCGAGGGAGCCAGTGCTGGCGATGGCTGCCGTATCCACTTCGCGGCTGCAACGGGTGCTAGTCCTGTACTTGCTGACCCTATTCGCCGCTTCCATCGCTGCAGGCGATGGCTGGACCCATAGACATGAGGCAGGGAGATGCGCGATACGCGGGCATTGTGGGAAAAAGTCGCTCTTTGGGAAGGAGTTGCCATGTCCAGATAATGGCCTAGCAGAGGAGCCTGATGACGGTGTGAGGAAAAGACTAGTAGACGTTTGTGGGGCTAAATGGTCTGAAGGGCCAGTCTGCTGCCGGGGCGATCAGGTCCGTAGGGTCACTACACCCTTTCGGAGGGTCTATTCATCTAACTCTCATACTAGTTGACCGCTCTGAACTCGAATCTCAAACTTGCGGGATCGCTAATTTCCGCTTGCCCGGCATGCAAGACGAACTTCTTTGACCTGTTCTGTACATTTACTTGCTCACCGGACCAGTCGCTATTCCTCAATGTCTCAAAGACAACGAAGACATCCGCCGGAAAGGATATTGTCACTGAGATCGATTACCTCGTGTCCAATGCGTATGGCTCCGGTCTCTATGATAGCTGCAAGGACGTTAAGAACTCTGCAACGAACGGATATGCCATGGACCTCATCGGTGGGGGGGCTAAGAATTATACTTCGTTCCTGAAGTTCCTCGGCGATGAGAAGCCCCTGTTCGGCTCTCCATTTCAATTGAACTTTCCTCGCCCCAAGGACTACAAGCACGACAAGATGGGTTCCTTTGATGAAGATCCAAAACGTTGCAACGATGAGGATGAGCGCTACCGCTGTTCCTGCGTGGATTGCCCTTCCGTCTGTCCGAAGCTGCCGGACGTTGCTGAGATGAAGAAATGCCATGTCGGTGTCCTGCCATGCCTCTCCTTCTCGGTAATTCTCATTTATGCGGTCTTTGTGCTCGCCTTGGCTAGTGGCGTGACATTTCACGTATGGCAGAAGCATACACAGCGGAAACACGAAATCTTGCGCCTTTTACAGGATCCCGAGCCAAGCGACGATGAAGATGAGGGCGACGTTGTACACGGCGCCGGGATGCTTGACAGGCCACAGAAATATTACTACCTGAACACGGTCTGCGATGTTGCGTTCAGTCGGCTGGCAAGAGCTTGCGCTAGGTTTCCGAGCACCACAATCTCTATAAGCTTTCTCATTATCGGTCTTCTGAGCCTTGGCTGGATCAATTTCGCAGTGGAAACTAATCCTGTCAGGTTGTGGGTTAGTCCCACATCGCCTGCAGCCCAGGAAAAAGCTTTCTTTGACTCGAACTTTGGACCATTTTACCGCGCCCAACAGGCTTTCCTCGTAAATGACACCTCTCCAAAAGGACCTGGACCGGTCCTCAGCTATGAGACATTGTGGTGGTGGTTCGATGTTGAAAGCCGCGTTCGAAGACTGATATCTGAGAAAGAAGGCGTCATGTTTGAAGATGTGTGCTTTAAACCCACAGGCGACGCTTGTGTTGTTCAATCTCTAACTGGATATTTTGGAGGGGATTTTCTGAGGGTAAATCCAAACACCTGGCAGGACAGATTGCGGAAATGCACAGAGCAGCCTGTAGACTGCCTTCCTGACTTCCAACAGCCCCTGCGCAAAGAGATGATTCTAGGCGGGCTGGAGGCAGGTGGGGACGTGCTAGACGCTGAAGCACTGATTGCCACATGGGTTGTTAATAACCACCCAGAAGGGACAAAGGAAGAACGGCAGGCAATGGATTGGGAGGAAAGCCTGAAGAGCACCCTAATTGACGCACAGGCCGAGGCGAAGGGTATGGGTCTAAGACTCTCCTTTTCGACAGAAATCAGCCTTGAGCAAGAAATCAACAAATCAACAAATACAGACGCGAAAATAGTAGTGCTAAGCTACGTTATAATGTTCATCTATGCCTCGATTGCACTGGGCTCGACGACGCTAACGATGAGATCGTTCATGAATAACCCAATGAACGCGCTGGTACATTCGAAATTCTCGCTTGGTGTAATCGGGATTGCAATAGTACTGATGTCCGTCTCTGCATCTGTGGGCCTCTTTTCGGCGGCAGGGATCAAAGTTACCCTGATTATCGCGGAGGTCATTCCGTTCCTCGTCCTTGCAGTTGGCGTCGACAATATCTTCCTCATCGTCCACGAATTCGAGAGAGTCAACCTTAGCCATCCAGATGCAGAAATTGAGGACAGGGTAGCTAGAGCTCTAGGGAGGATGGGGCCAAGCATCCTTCTTTCTGCTATCACTGAAACTGTTACTTTCGCGTTTGGAGCCTTTGTCGGAATGCCTGCCGTGAGAAACTTTGCGGTGTATGCTGCTGGGGCGGTCGTGGTCAACGCTTTATTGCAGGTTACGATGTTCGTTTCATTCCTCGCGCTAAATCAGAAACGGGTAGAAAGCAGCCGGGCAGATTGCTTTCCTTGTTTTATTGTCAAGAGTGCAGACGCAATCAACGGAGTTGGTCCTCACTCAAACGCGTTCGATGCGGAGGAGGAAGGGGGCTTGCAGAAGTTCATTCGGAAAAGCTATGCTCCAACACTACTGAGGAAGAAAGTCAAACTTCTCATCGTGATTGGCTTTCTAGGTTTATTCACGGCAGGGCTGGCTCTAATACCTGGAATAACTTTGGGGCTAGACCAACGCATTGCGATTCCAAGCGATTCATACCTTATCTCGTACTTTAATGACCTCGACGCGTATTTCGATTCTGGGCCGCCAGTATACTTTGTCACGCGGCAACTCAACGTTACAGAACGGAAGCATCAGCAACAACTGTGCGGCCGATTTACGACGTGCAATTCGCACTCTTTGGCGAACGTGCTTGAGTCAGAGAGGAAACGGCCAGAGGTCTCGTTCATCGCTGCACCAGCTGCCAGCTGGATTGACGACTACTTCCACTGGCTGAACCCGGAACTTGACCAGTGCTGCAAAGAAGGCTCTAGGGTGTGCTTTGAAGGGAGAGACCCAGCATGGAATATCACTCTTTCCGGCATGCCAGAGGGCCAAGAATTTATCCACTACCTAGAGAAGTGGATCAAATCACCTACCGGTTCCGAATGCCCGATCGCAGGCAAAGCGCCGTATAGCAAGGCACTCGTAATCGATGCAGAGGACAAAACGATTCAGGCAAGCCACTTCAGAACTAGTCACATCCCGCTAAGAAGCCAAAGTGACTTCATTGAGGCTTACGCCTCTGCCCGCCGTATCGCAAGGTCTATCACTGCTCGCACCGACGCCGAAGTTTTTCCATATTCGAAGTTCTATATATTTTTCGATCAATACGCGTCCATTGTGAAGCTTACAGCCACGCTACTGGGTTCAGCAGTAGCAATCATTTTCCTTATTACTTCGGTTTTACTAGGATCCATGAAGACTGGCCTAGTGGTCGCTGCTACAGTGGTTATGATCGTCGTTGACGTGATGGGAACCATGGCCGTCGCCCGCGTTAGCCTTAACGCTGTAAGTCTCGTCAACTTGGTGATCTGCGTTGGCATCGGCGTTGAGTTCTGCGCACATATCGCAAGAGCTTTCATGTTCCCTAGCAGACATATGATGGAGCGCGCAAAAAACAAATTTAGAGGGAAAGATGTTCGGGCCTGGACATCGTTAGTCAATGTGGGAGGCTCGGTCCTCAGTGGGATCACCATCACGAAGTTACTGGGGGTTTGCGTGTTGGCATTCACGAGATCTAAGATCTTTGAGATATATTACTTCCGTATATGGTTGGCCCTGGTGTTTTTTGCTGCAGGCCATGCGTTAGTGTTTCTCCCAGTAGTTCTAAGCTTGATGGGTGGTGAAGGTAAGTAGATGCTATCCCCCACATGCATTTGTTGGTGAGTTACTGACTTGAGGTTTCCCTAGGCTACGTTGATCCTGAAACTGATGGCGGGCTGCAGGAGGATCTAGCTTCAAGGAGGTACCGGGCCCTACTACCGGATGACGAATATGACTCAGATGAGTACTACAGCACTAGGTCATAAGCGCCAAACTTTTTTTTTTCGCACGGCGTCAAAAGTCTAGATGGTCTTGGTGCTGAGTCCCCGGAGCAACAACACATGTAAGGGTGCGTCATTGCCTGTACTTTTAGCGCCAGAGCATACACAAGGGCGTTGCTTTCATTTTTCTTGGATATGAGGATAGCCATCTAGAACCAGGATACTTAACCACGGACAGAATGCCTCTACGGCGTACGTAGCACTTTTTTTCACTCTGGCTCTGGTCGGGAGCTGTTCGTAGTGCACGTGACAGAGTGCGGGACTTGGCAAATTGGAATTGTCAAAATATCCCCCACCAAAATACTCGAACATTGAAACCCTGAATTTCCCGCGTAAATGTACCCCTCCAATAAATTGCTACTGCAGCCAACAACAGGTGGCCGAGTCTGTTCAGTGCAGCGTGAGCGAGGAGCCTTACTAATCCACCTAGTTACGCTTCAACTTTATTAGAGATACGGACATGGATGAACAACAGTTTGTCAGGTTGCTTGAAAGCGTCCTTACCCGTACGTACAGTAGCTAGAGCACCCCTCTTCCCTAAATAGTGCTAACCCTGAGCTATTTTGTTATTAGCTGATACAGAACGCGTCAAAGCTGCTACTGCTAGCCTCAGAAAGAATTACTTCACTTCGCCTCTAGCCCTCAGTCTCTTGCTCCAGGTCTTGACGACGCATGACTCGCCTCAGCTCAGACAATTAGCTGCAGTCAAAGCTCGCTCGCTGGTTCACAGGCATTGGAACTCCTTACCTGCAGAGCAGAAGCCTCAAATCCGGACCTCGTTGTTGCAGTCGACTTTGAATGAGCAGGTAGCCCTGGTGCGACATTCATCCGCGCGGGTTATTTCGGCGATTGCAAAAACAGACCTGTTGGATGGGGAGTGGGCAGATCTCCCTTCCTTCTTACAGCGGGCCGCAACAAGTCAGAATGCGGGACACAGAGAGGTCGGGGTGTATATCCTCTATACGCTCCTGGAGACGCTGGAAGATGGGCTTACGGGGAAAATGGCGGATATGTTTGCGTTATTCGGCCAAACGATCAGAGATCCGGAGAGTATGGAGGTGAGGGTTAATACACTACTAGCACTAGGGAAGATTGCAACGATTATGGTCCCAGAGGATGACCCTCAGTCTCTCGAAGCTTTCCACGCCAGGTTCCCTGATATGGTTGCCGTACTGAAAGAGGTCATCCAGAGCAATGATGAAGACCGAGCCATGCTAGCATTCGAAGTGTTTCAAACCCTACTTGGATGCGAATCTTCGCTTTTGGCTAATCACTTCAAAGACCTAGTTCTCTTTATGCTAGAACTTGGAACCTCGAGGGAGTTATCGGACGAAACGAGATCACAAGCACTCTCTTTCCTGATGCAGTGCGTTAGATACCGAAAGCTCAAGATCCAGGGGCTTAGGCTTGGTGAGAAGCTTACCCTGCAAGCAATGGAGATTGCCACGGAGATGAAGGATCTACACGAGGACGATTACGAAGTCACACCGTCTAGGACGGCCTTGGGCTTGCTAGATATGCTTGCTGCTAGTCTGCCGCCTAGCCAAGTCATTGTCCCGCTTCTCAAAGTGCTTCCATTGTATGTCAATAACCAGCTTCCAGATTACCGAAGAGCCGGTATCCTAGCCCTAGGGATGTGTGTGGAAGGGGCGCCAGACTTTATCGCGACGCAGATGGAGGACATCACTCCCGTTGTCCTGGGGCTTCTTGGAGACCCAGAAATTCGCGTTCGGCAGGCAGCTTTGCACGCTTTTGCGCGTTTAGCGGACGACCTCGCAGACACTCTAGGTGAAGAACATGAAATGTTCATCCCGGCATTACTCAAGAATCTAGACTCGGCTAGTATTCCGAGTAGTAACAAGTCCGAAGAAGAGTGGAACCTGGATATAGTTAAGGCCTCCTGCAACGCAATCGACTCGTTCATTGAGGGAATCGGGAAAGAGCATGCGACGTCGTATCTGCCCGAATTGATACCACGTTTTAGCCGACTTATCGCCCATCCCGACTATAAAGTTAAGGCTGGTGCAGCTGGTGCTATCGGCTCTATCGCTGCGGCAGCAGAGGACGCCTTCCTCCCTTACTTTGAGGCTACTATCAATGTATTGTCACAGTATGTCACCGTCAAGGACAATGAGGAAGAGCTTGACCTTCGCGGCGTTGTGTGTGATACAATGGGCAACATCGCTTCTGCTGTCGGAGCAGAGGCTTTCCAACCGTACGTCCACCCTATGATGGAAGCTAGTGAGGAGGCTCTCCATTTGGGCCACCCTCGACTCCGAGAAACTAGCTACATTTTCTGGAGCACCATGTCCAAGGTGTACGAAGCAGAGTTTGGGCATTTCCTTGATGGCGTTGTAAAGGGGCTCTTTGAGAGTCTTCATCAGGAGGAAACCGCCCTTGAAGTTGAGCTGGGAGAGGAAGCGAAGGATCTCTTAGGAGCTGAGATCACTATTGCTGGAAAGAAGATTAAGGTTACCGCGGCTGGCGAAGAGACATCACAGTCAAAGCTTAAGGGGGGTCGAGACTCGGAAGTTGGCGACGAGTGGGATATCGTTGATGCGGGCGCGGGCGGAGACGGTGACTCTGATGAAGACGACGAAGATGCTTGGGACGAGCTCGGTGCCGTAACCGCTGTCGCTGCGGAAAAAGAAATCGCACTTGATGTCCTCGGAGATGTGCTTTCTCACACCAAGGATAGGTACATCCCATACCTAGAGAAAACTGTGGAGATTGTCCTTGGCCTTGTAGAACACTCCTACGAAGGCGTCAGGAAAGCAGCTATCGGGACGCTATGGCGAGCATATGCCTGTTTGTGGGAGCTTTGCGAGAACAGCGAGATGGGTGAGATGGCAAAGTGGCAACCGGGGCTTCCATTGAAGGTCCAGCCGACCACCGAGTTGCAGAAGCTTGGGGGAGTTGTCGTGAAGGCTACACTGGCAGTATACGTTGACGAGGTTGATAGGTAGTAATCCCTTATAATATGGCTGATACCCGTTTCGAAATCAGCCCTTGCTCAATGCCCCTAAGTTCCTTCCTACCAAAAAGGACGAACAACCGCGTTAGCCTCAGCTCACCCAGACTCACATCTCTGCGGCTGATGCGCAAGCGGTCTTGTTATTTAGTTCTCATCACTCTGCACCTATTCTCACTTAGATATCCCTGCTAACCAATTGCGGGAAACAGAGGAACGGTCACAGATATCAACCGCAATATCGCTGCCACTCTAAAGCTCTGCGGCCCAGCTATACTTGCCCATGGAAATGCCGCTCAGGAAATCACCACCTGCGTTCTAGCCATCCTCCGAAAACAGCACCCTTGTCAGCAAGATATGGGCGAGCAGGAAGAAACTGAGGCCTTGGAGGAGTCATCAGAGTACGATTGGATGGTTGTCGATACCGCTATGGATGTTGTTATAGGCTTGTCGGCGGCATTGGGAACATCATTTGGAGAGCTGTGGGGGTTATTTCAAAAGCCTATTCTCAAGTATGCTGGAAGTACCGAAGCGCTTGAGCGGTCGACGAGCGTTGGTACGATTGCAGAGTGCACAGAGAATATGGGTGATGCGGTTACTGCTTACACGACGGTAATTCACAGTTGCTACCTTAGCGTCCAGACTACTTTCGTTGTTGTAGCTAACCTAGCGCATAGCCCCTCATGAAAATGCTTATCCACCGTCTCTCTGACGAAGACCCAGAGACTAAGAGCAACGCTGCCTTTGCCACCGGTCAGCTCTGCGAAAAAAGCCAGGACGCAAATGGAATTACAAGCAACTACAACACTATTTTGCAGAAGCTGGAGCCTCTCCTCCAAACCAAAAGTAATCGCCTGTTGGACAACGCAGCTGGTTGTGTTGCACGGATGATTTCCGCACACCCAGGGAGCGTCCCTATCGACAGCGTGCTGCCTCCGCTTGTGGAGCTGCTGCCACTGAAGGAAGATTTCGAGGAGAACAAACCCATTTACCAGATGATAATCAATCTCTGTAAGTGACCCCCGGACTCTTGTTTCCGTATGCCCGACACGCACTTCTCTCTTGTGGAGTAACTTTGGCGAATACTAGCCCTATCTATACTGAAATACAATAGATGGATCTGGCCACCAAACGATTCGCCAACTAACGCCGCAGCTCGTCCCGGTGTTCGAGAAGGTGCTGAGTCCGCCAGAGGAACAGTTAGACCAGAGCACAAGGGAGAAGCTAATGGAATTGGTGAGGTATATCCGTGACCAGGAGCCAGGGTTGTAGGTTGGGAGGCAGAGGTTGAGGAGAGTTGATGGGAGCTGAGAGGGCTCAAGGGGATTGCGGAAGACGCTAATAGATCTCGTTGGAGGACAGACAGAGATGCTTTCTTCTATGGCGATGACTGAAGAATGATTTAGCAACGTCCATATGGATGAGATGTTTGTCCTAACATCTTACAACCCTTCCATGTCAAGTTCCGTTTCATGCTATTTAGCACATCCCGAATGGTCTGTTCTCATTACCTCCGATCCCGACAAATTCGGACATAAAGGAAGCCGCCATGGGATGGATTAAATTCAGAAGTGGTTCTCTTTTCTCTCCTCCGTATTTGAACTGCTTGGCTGTTCTTGCTTCTTGTCATTCAATAATATCTTGAGCTAATATGTGATGTTCTTTGCCGTGATATCTTTGCTATAACTGTGCCCCCCAGCAGCAAGGCTCCGGGTAGATGTCGAGAGGTGCGGTAGGTAAACTAACCCTACCGAGGAAATAGTTAACAGTCAGCAAAAGGAATGCTCATATGCGGGCATAGAAACCCCCACCGCAACACTCACTGCCACTGCAACATTCAGAAATGCGCGATGGACTCCGAGTACACAACACAGACCCGGGTACCAGACTCGAACTGATGGCGGAGATTGGCTGCGGAGACTTTCCGGCTCCCCAGTAGCACAAGCTTCGCAAAGGCCATACCTGCTCGATCTACTACCGTGTTACCGCGTTTCCTGGTTAAAGCTGATGTGTTGCTTCCCTGCGTCGTCTCGCATTTGTCTTGAAAGCGGAAACTGCGGATTGTTGTGGGGTTCGACGGTCCAAAAACACATTCACTTATATCGGCGGCCCTAGCGAGTCGATTGAATTCACTACAAACAGCGTACTTATATATATTGCCCGCGCAGGCCCTCTCAACTCTGAACACCATCCTTCTTTCATATTCGCCACGCCCATCTCCCACTGCTTTCCACCTCAGCACATATCTTCCTATCCGCGGGTTTCGGAACGATTCGCACTTGCATTGGTCTCTCGTTCTAAAGCTATTTGAGTAAGCTTTCTCCTATCAAACATTTACACTAAAAGCGGGAAGTTGCAAGCACCGGGTTAGTGTTTTCACACTATAGGTGTTTAAACCGCCAACAGCATCACAACTTCTTGACTGCATCTACCCCAAATTGAGTGTTAATGCTACGCATTGTCCTGTGCACTGTTCACTACACTTTATATCCTCTATTAATTTTCCTGTCTTTTACAAACTAATGTCTTATACCCCTCTACACATAGAGTTGATAGCTACTTTTCGCAGACATTAGTTTCTATACCTCCCACCCGAAGACGCTCAAAATCGGTGAGTAGCGTGGTTCAATATTCCCCACTAAATTATTCCTCTCTCCTACTAGCTATACATACTAAACGCTAACGCTTCCTCCCAGCTGCTAAACATACATAATATAATGTCTGCCCCAATGAAGGTTTATCAGTTTGGACCGTTCTTTAAAGTAGAAACATTTATCTTCCCCTATTGCTATTCCTTTGTAGTTTACATCAATACTAATATATATCTTACATATTAGGGCATGGATGCAGTTATCAGAAATTCAGACTTTGTGGCTGCATACTCTCAAATGACTCTTCCTCCTCATTTTGAACGGGATATATTTATTTGGTATTGGGCAATCAAAGAGGCAACACCTGCTCATCGTATATTGCAATATATTGCAATATACTTTGGTTTTGAATACCCACTGAGCTCTATCCAAAAGGATATCGACGAGCTTCAGCTCCCCCAGGTGACTCATGTCACTGGGATAATGCAGGCTGCAATTGACAAATACATATGGAGTAATCCTCTTTACTTCTCCAATATAGCTTTTGCAGCTCACCCACCACACAATCCCTGGCGCATCCGATGGCAGACGGAACAATTACACTTCGTCTACTTTTTCAAGTGTCAATACTTGACGCTGAAAAATTGGTCTTTATTTGCGCAGCTCTTCAAGATTCAGTTTCGAGAATATCGGCAACCGTTTGAGCTTGAAGCTCTTTTCGGGATTATTTCGACATCCGCTCTATTTATTGGAAATTTTCAAGCTTACATCTCCAGCTATGCTTGGAGTAAAAGCGACTATATTCTCGAGCTCATCCGAAAGTATACTTCAAACTTTATTGAGGCATCAACCCGGAGCATGCCACTCAGGCAAGTTACGTCTTTTTCAAGATATATATTTTATTATTTGATACACTAATTACTATAATAGTGTCTCAAGGCAAAAGGGATTACAGATATTGTGGGGTAACTGGACAGAAGCAATCAAATCTCTACTTGAAGAGCATGGGAACAAGACAGGTATACAAGAGGCTTTAGAGCAATTGATATCCTCATACTCAAAAAGCGGGGGACATGAAGTAGTGGGCGGCCAGAGCTCGAATATACAAGATGCGGGGGCAGAAAAGAACAAGTTGGAAGAAAACACACCAACAACAACCAACCGAATCCGGCGAATAAAGTGCGTTCGACGCCCAGAAACAGAGCCCCAATCACCCCGACCAAGGAACCGATTTGTTAAAATCGAACCCAAGTCAGAGGATGGATCAGCGACAAAGGAGAAGCGTGAGCGTCTGGAGAAAGATGTTGCGGACAAAGGCCCTCAGGACAAAGCTGCCGCGAGCTGTAAACGGCATAAAGTTAGCGCGACTACGACAAGCGGACCGGCAAGCAATACCAAAGACACAAAGCCCATCGCCACTGATTCCGCTACTGGTTCAAACAAAGTATACAAAAGAGAAAACACCACCATGCCACACCCCGGTGAAGACGCTAACAGAAAAGACACGATAATCGTACCCAGCGACACGCAGTACTACTGGCCATTCCCGCGCGAGGACAACTACGCCTTTGTCGAAGATGTACCCGAGCTTGATCTCTTTGGCGGCATATTTGAAGAGGTAAATTCCCCTACAAACCCTCCTCTTAGTTGGTTTTTTTTTTAATAAGAGGGCTAATGTATGGTGTTTCTTTTTTTTTGGTTTTTTGCGGGGTGGTAGTGGATGAATACTAGTATATGGGACTGATTGGTTGATGCGGTGAGTGGATGAAAGGTTGGCGTTGGCGTTGGTGTGTGATGAGGGGTAGATGTGGGTGGCGGTTGGGAGGGGGGTGGGAGGGGGGGGTTAGGGAGGGAAGTATGGGAGAGGGAGGATGAGATGGGATAAGCTTGAGCATGGAGGAGGAAAATAACGAGAAGAAAAGGAGAGGAGATGCGTGAAAAACACACAAATGGGATTTCTTTTTTTTTTTTTATCCCCCCGGTTAAAAACCTCTTCGTTTGATAATAATTTGGAAGTTTTTTTTTTTTTTTCAAACTTCTCTTTCAAGTTCAATTCAATTAAAAAAATTTTTTTTTTTTCACCAATCTAAATTTTATTCCCGCCACTCATTCATTCATTAATCGACGTAATCGCGCGGGTTGCAAAGCCACCGCCCGAACAACATACGAGAAAAGTCACCGCTTGGACAACATACAAGGAGAGTTCCCCCCCCCGCGCAGATCTAGAACGAATCAGAGCCCCGCCTTCCCCGAAAAGCTCTCCATAAGAGAGAGCCGATATATCCGTCAAGAGTGAGAGTTGTGGTCTTAATTCCCACAGTCAAATCAAATCAAATCGGATCAGATCAGATCGCAAGAGGGTAGCGCCGACAAAGAAATAAAAAACAAACCCGGTTCCATTGAGACTAATTCGCAGGACTGAAGCTACTCCCCGAATGACATTCTGGCACCGAACTAGGGGGGCTTGAGAGAGTTCTTGTAGGAGGGGGAGGCCGCTCTCAATCTTTGCGTAAACACGCCTCCCGAAGCTATCTGTCCAATTAAGGCGACGTGTAGATTGCATTTGCGTGGAAAAGTTGGAGAATGGAAAAGTGTATATGTGTGGTATTGCTAGCTCAGCGTGGCTCTTGGAAATTGAATGGGGCTTTGGAGAGAGATATGTATAAGGTGTGAAGGTATTGAGTGGTGGTTGGTTGCTTCACTGATGTTGTACCACGCCTTTTTCGAGCAGCAGTTGGACGATACGGTCGCGGCCGTTCACTGAAGCTGCCTGAAGTGCATTACCATAGTACCCACCCTGTGCATTGATATCTGCGTCCTTCTCGAGCAGCAGTTGGACGATACGGTCGTGGCCGCGCGCTGAAGCTGCCTGAAGTGCATTACCATAGTGCCCACCCTGTGCATTGATATCTGCGTCCTTCTCGAGCAGCAGTTGGACGATACGGTCGTGGCTGCGCGCTGAAGCTGCCTGAAGTGCATTACCATAGTGCCCACCCTGTGCATTGATATCTGCGTCCTTCTCGAGCAGCA